>JAZBGW010000150.1:0-22506 GCA_037464815.1 Mylabris variabilis
ATAGCGGGGGTTGATAAAATTTCAGCCTTCTATTTTTACTACACAGGGTCTTTCAACAACCTGTGGCGAGTAACAAAAAATTCGCTATAACTCTTTTATTTATTAATGGAATAAAATAATCGTTATAAAAACTTGAAGGAGAACGCCTAGATTATATCTATCTAAGGTAAAAGTGCCCTTTTATGATTTTTTGAAATAGGAAAAATTGTAGTCAACTTTTAAAAATTCAAAGTTAAGGCGAATTTAACGTGGAAACTATTACGTTTCGCAAACGCCAGCTCGCCCTGGAGTAGCTTGGTTCAAAATTTGCCACGCTAGCAAAAGAGAATATACTTCTATAACAATAAATACAAAAATAACTATTTCGAAAATTCATTAATATTAAGAAGCTTCAATGAATGACGTTATAAAATGTAGGCCAAGGATTGGTAGCAGTAAATTTGCAAAGCACTTGTCGATTCGATACACTAAGCTACGAATAAAGATTGAATTGAGTTAACAATTGTTGATATTTCTTCAAAATGTTGTTACACCTTTTTTGGCAGACCTTCGAACCGTTATTTTTTCCGGCTTTCGTTCCGGTTCAATTAAAAAATATATTATTGGTTCGGTTCCGGATTTCGTTCCTGCAAAAATAACGTATTTTTTTTGGGTTTTGGTTTTCAGTCAGTTACAAATGATCAATTTCCGGGAAAGGGGGGAAACAGGAGATAAAAATAAAGAAAGAAAGAGAAAAATATCGCGTTAAGTAGTATGCTTGAACCGAAAAAAAAACCGTTTTTGTTTTTGGTTCGCTCTGGATTTCGGTTTTTCCGGTTTTCAGTTTTCGGTTCAGTACCGGTTCGATGCCCTCTTTTTGGCCTTTTAAATTTATTACCAGTAAACTAGGGAATCTCCAGATCTAGCAGTTCAATGAGCCTTTTCATTAATCACAAAAACGAAATTAATTTTTCTTTGAATTTTAAAAAAATAGCCATTTTTTATTCAATATTGCATAATTTCCAAAACTTAACGTCAATTTTCCCTATCTTCAAAAAATTGTAGCGAGGCACCTAAACCTATAATAGATGTTCTAGATGTTCCCCTTTATTATTATACCTTGCCATAGATCGCTGAAAGACCCTGTATATATTTTTTTAGGGTCTTTAATATATAATTTTCAATAAAATCACACAACAATAAACCTACTATTTGAATATATTATCGTTGTGGTAATTAATATCGCTGTCAAGATTGTTAACATGTCATTAAATAGTTTTATAGATTAAACGAATTCGTATGCTCGCAATTAATCATCGCTTGAAAACTAAAGTATTAATTTCACTTTTTATATAAAAAAAAATAATATTCATATTTATCATAGAAGTGATCTTGGCAATAACTTAACGCAATTTTTGACAATTTTATTTTTTGAAATTCCGTTACGAAAATCTTGATGGTTTAATTTTTACCATTTTATTCTTGACTTAGAATCCGTTAACTTGTCTTACTAAAACCTAAAAAAAAACAACAACGACAACTACTAAACCAAAAAAAGAACAAGTTACGAACTAAAAGAGTGACGTTTTAAATATATGATGAGCGCTTGTATTTTCTTTCTATCTATCTAATCTACGAGCTTTAAATGACTATTATTAAAATCTTATGAGAAGGAATTTGGTTAATTCAAACGTGTTTTTAATTTGTCCGACGGATAGTTTTGTACAACATCGTGTAGGTTCATTAATTTCATTATATCTACACATAAAAACGAAACTTTGTTCTTCAGCGTTTGAGTTGCGTTGAAATTCCCAAATACAGACCAATCAGCCAAGGAATTAACAAATCATCAAGAAAGTGAATATGAAATTTTGTGTATACGTTCAAGAACCATAGATATGAAGGCGCCATTAAATTTTCTGAGAATGTATGTTTAGACAAATTAACTCCAATAAGAATCCTTCTTTGATCTGGCGCTACAGTGTTAACTTAAGTAAATGAAGCGGACATATCAAAGTCTCATGAATTGGATATGGTGCTCCGTGTGAGGGCTCAATTAGTCATAGAAAGACGCTTTATATACCACAAATATGATAAATGATGTTTACTTTCTCTCAAAAGAAGGATCACTTGAATTGTTACAGAAAGGATCATCAATTATCTACAGTATAAAAAATTGTAAAAATTCTCATAATTGTACAATTTTTATCGTTCAATTGAACTAAATTAGAGCTATTGATTTTAAACAATACAATACTACTAGAATTGCTATTGATTCAATTATTAATTGTTCCCTGAAAAATTGATAAATGAGGGAACAATAAAGGAAAGTCTATAAGTCAACATAAAGACCCACAAGTATCGACACTAGTCATTATATACGGTCATCTCTTGTAATTATCTTGTAATGGCGAAGAATAATTTAAAAAATATACTTGAAAGTGCTACTTACATTAAACAGTATGATCACTTTTTCACATCATTATCATTATCATCATCATCATCAACGATAACGGCATTAAAAATCGAGCTCAAACATGTTTCTCTCAACAAATTATTGCGCCCTTATTGTTTTTGATTTTTTTTTACAAAATTTTGGTATAATTTCAATTTTGTTGTGTTTTACAGTCTGAAACCTACGCCCAAAGACGGTGTGACGAAGAGCAATCCAAGTAAACGTCATCGGGAACGACTCAATGCTGAATTGGATACACTAGCTAGTCTTTTACCATTCGAGCAGAATATTTTATCGAAGCTTGATCGGCTATCGATATTACGTCTCTCTGTAAGCTACCTACGCACCAAAAGCTACTTTCAAGGTATTTAATCCAACAACAATTTGATTAGATTTATTTGTTAACCATTTGAAATAGTTCATGTTTTTTTTTGTATGATCAATCAGGGATCTATAATAGTTGTCTTTGGAGTCTTACATGTCACTTTTACTATTCGAATTATTTATACTTTTGCATGACATTTACAGTAATATTAAGTAGTGCAACAGGATAAGATTCTTATCAGTTCTATAAAATTTGCAAGCTACACGAAGCCTTTTCAGCTCAAAGTCAAAGCTGCCTGTACTCTTACAAGTATCCGTATTTGTATAAAACTTCCAAAACTTTTATAGAATGAAGCAGGACTATTCCCCCAAAAATCCTTTAAATCAATAAAACCAATTGATTACGAATTGTTGGATAATTAAACTGGATAAATACAAGAAAATTGTGGTTAACTATTCATACCTGACAATTTTTTGATCGTTGATAAATTTTAATAGAGTCTTCACTAGCTGTAATCATCAACTAAATATCATATAATTTTCTATAATAATAGTAAGACAAATAAACATATGATAGATCCGATAAGAAAATTCTATTCGTTTAACAATCTGAATTTTTATTTTCCCCAAACGGGAAGGAAACAAAGTTTTCCCCCTTTTTTCGTACACCTACAATTCTTCTACCTCCATTTAGCGTCATCATATAAAACTTGACAAATCCATCATTATTGTCTATGTAATAAGTTGAGCAATGTGATTGAAATAGTTCTGACTGGATAATATTAATGCGAGTCTTGCGTGTCGTTCTCGTTTTCGGTTTAGTTGTTGGTTAGACTTGGTATTCGGCGTTGTTGTTTCTATGCATATGAGCGTAAAAGAGCCGAGTTTAATCCCGTGACTAGCTGCATAAATGCATTTAACACACATTTTTCTACCAATTTAACCTTTTTTTTCAATCGAATATTATAAATGAACAACACTAATAAATAATGTGAATGTACCTCTATTGAAATAGACGTTTAGACTTGGATCGTTTTTGATGGGGACACGCGACTTTATTCAAATAAATTCATCAATTATCTATAATGATAACAACGACAACAACAGCAATATTTATTTACCGTTTCCATTGTTGATTATTGATGAAATTATCGTGTTCTTCTTTTAAATTTATTTTCTCATAGTATAGGTGCAACGTTAAATGGCGACATAAAAATATGAGAATTAATTAGAAAATAAACCACACCTATTACAATATCTAATTACTATAATGGAAAAATAAAAGTAATTTTATGTGCTTTTACCGACCCTTACGGCTTTGTTCTTTACTCATACACATCATCACCCTTAAATTAAGCACCCAGAAACGTATCCCAGACACAAAAATAACGAAAAAATATGCATATGTATACATTGATCGTTGATAATGATAACAATCGTAGCCTTCCCTACACATGTATCTGGGGACTGTAATGCAAATTGAAAATTGCAACTCTACAAAATACTGAAGCTAATTACAGCAGTTTCAGTACAAAAAAAAATGAAGGGATATTCCTTTAAAAAAAGGGCCCGTTACTGCTGACAGACAGCTGTTTGGACGTCAGTTGGCCAATTCTACATCGGTACAATCAAACCTTTCTTTTTCGTTCCTTGTAATCTAATGAAAATTACTATTAATTTAATTCGAATTAATCACAATTATCGGGGAATTTCTCCAAAAAAATCCTTCAACTCTAAATTCGGAAAATAACAGGAGAAAATCTGATAATTTTAATTAAAACATTAATCAAAAGGAAAAAATCCAACATCTGTGGCCTGTCTCGAATAAATTTCCACACCAAAAACTATCAGATGAATTATTGTTATAGAGTCACGTGTGCTATTTACACCCTAATCTAGCCATATTATTTCCATAATAATCAGGTAAAAATCTAGAAATGTTGAGTAGGTACAAGGTAGAAAAAAATATCGAAATCTACCACTTTTACTCGCTTTTTCTACTCAATTCTTTATTATTATTTTTTATGTGTGTTATTCGCGAAATTCTATATCGAAACATTGTTTTTTTGGTGGTTATTTTAACTTTGATTTTTGTAAAGTAAGAAGATATGAAGTAGGAGAGACTTGGTGAAATTCAATACACAATTCAGTGTGGAGAAGATGTTTTGTTGAGATAAAATGTTAGTGTAAGGCGGCTACTTTAGAAACAAGTCTCTCCAATACAAGCACAACATTACAAAACTGATGGTGTGTGCTATAATGTGTGCTACTGAATTAATGCCAATCTTTCTTTGCTACAGGTAGCTATGTGTGAACAACAATCTTGATAACACACACTGATTTATATTGGCGATAAAAGATTTGTCAAAAAATCATTAGGCTTAATTAATTGGGGAATTAACGAAAAATATGCTTCAACTTCTACAACTTGCAAAATTTTCAACACTAAACTGAAGACTTGAAATTAACCGAAACGATCACAAAGTGATCCGTTTCTTGATGTCTTTTATGTCCTAGGCTACAAAATTTTGAAATGCCACTTCTCAGTTATGGCTTCAAAAAGAATTTTTACATTGCATGCTTCTGAAACACTTTTGTATTGTTTTTGGCAACTATTATATCGACACTTATATCCAAGTAGTTACATTGAAAATTGTATAAATCAGATATTTGAAATTGGAAACTTTACATATTCGTGACAACTCGATAACCATGAATCAATTTTGTATTATTATTATTACTATTATTCGAATATTATTATTAATGTTTCAAAACAAATCATGTAAGCTGAATATGTTCGAATTTAATGACGTTAAATTGCTTCAAAAACAATTTTTTTGGTAATAAAATAGAGAATTGCTGCCAGCAAATCTACGCCAGCATCGATGGAGGTTTCCTTCTTTTTGTTTGAAACAAAAAAAATAATTTTTGCTTAATATCAATTGCATTCGTACAAAAAGTAGCTCGTTAGGTAAATATTAAGGTCATGCTATAACTATAATTATAAAAAAAAAACGTAATAATAAGAAAACAGTAATCCGGAAAACTTGAACGTATACCTATTATTATGTATTTTCAAACGGGAAAAAAATCGTATTAGTGCAAAGATACAATGATTATTATTAGTTTAGTTAAAAACTGGCTCTCCCCTGGTTTTTGTCTGACTAATAAACGACTCTCCAACAGAATAGTCAGAGATATATGGACATTGAAATAGAGAATATACAGCCTCGAGGTAGTCGGGCGTGATGGGAGTTGGAACAGCTGGACAATTCCAGGTGAAAATAATGAAATCAACGAGCCGAAACAATACATTTTCACTGCTACTACTTCTGCTGTTGTTGATGTTGTTGTTATTGTTGGTATTGTGGTACTACTTCTAGTTTGTTAGAAACAGTACTGTTGTCTTTGTAAGACCCCATGCTAATTATGGCTAATTATTTATCTACATCATTTACATTCAATATGCAAAAGTTCATTTTATTATACAGGGTGAGTATAAAGTAATTCATAAGTCTCAAAAATAAAATGAAAGAGCTCTATATTGATGGTTCCTCAAACAGCGCGAAAAATATGTGCTAATAATTGCATATATTCTTAGACAAAAAGTATTACTTTTTCATGAAAAATTTAAACAAGTTGTGGCTAATTTTAATGAAAGTTACGGGTGGCTGCAATGTTTTTAAAAACCGCTTGATTTTCGATTTATAAAAATAAGTAGAGAAAAGTTGTCTTTTGCACCAGAACTAGTGGATCCTCTCAAAGAGAAATTGAAGCTAAAAATTGATGAATTTAATTTGAAACAACATGAGACCTGCCTATTTTGGAAACTTCTTCCCGTAGAAGCATGTTAAGCACATATTTAACACAGAAGATATTCTTAATTTAAAACGAGTACAAGGAAGAGTAGTTTTGTTAAATTTACGAATCAAGAAAATTCAAACTAAGATAACAAATTATTTTTTAAGTAACAGTTGTTGAATAAATGATGTAAACACATGTCATGTTTAAATTTTTTTACTTACTCGCTAATGAACATATTTAATACTGTAAACACCCTTATTTTTTTTTGTTCATGGTTTCAAGATTCTACTGTATTTAATTGTAGCTGATCCAAAACGGTTCTATCAGTTATAGTGATACCAATTTTCTAAGGGAATGACTAAAGAACCTAATAGAATAAAGTCAAGCTTAATAGATTTAACTATGAATGTTTTTTAATTGTAAGTAGCACCTCATAAACTAATAAATCAAAAAAAAGAATCGACAATTTCACCATCTGGCTCCTCTTAGAACAAAACAGGTAAAGACGAGTGTTTACAGGGGATTGTTATACTTGGAACTTAAATACAGTTATTTTAAAAATAAATTTCGGTCGATCAAGTGCATTTTCAATACAGATAACAAATCCATTTTAATATTTGGTATTTAGTACATATTAATATTTTGATTCAATTTTAAATTAAATAATGTCGAATAGATTAATGTAAGAAACAAATACGTTCAGCGCAAGCAATACCTTAATGTTCCCTAGAAATTCTCAACAGTTTTATTCATAACACACAAATTATGCTACTCTACTATTAGTCAATTTAATTTACGTTGGAATTATTAACATTTTTGTTATACAATGTCTGTCTAGAAAGGGTCATTTCGTTCCAAGAAGGGAGAAACAAGAATAAATACTAATCTTCTAATCTTTTTCCAATACTCTTCACTTTCTATAGTTAGGTAAGTTTAATAAACCAGAACATTTAAATGTTCAAGTGTTTAAATTGGGAGTGCAATAATGTTGAAGTCATTGATGTTATTAATCATAATGATAATAATGATGATGCGGTAAATAAGAATTATAAAAAGTAATGGTTAATATTAAAATGTAATTATTACATATGCAATGATTTCAGATTTCGCTCGCAATACAAAATTTCAGGCTAAAATTTTACAAATTTACCTTACTAACCTATCCTGTTCCTAATTTCCTTTTCCTGACAAGAAATCGCTTTACAACCGTCTCGTTGGTTCTTGCTGGGCGGTTTAATTTGCAGGCATTGTATTGTAAAACAAAAATATTAATAATTCCAATTAATAATAATTGTAACATAAATTAAGTTGACTAACGTAGAGTGGCATAAATGGTGTATTATGGTTAAAACTGTTGAGAACTTTTAGAGAACATTTGTACAATTAAGATATTGCTTGCGCTGAATGTGTTTGTTTCTTACATTAATTTATTCTACATTATTTAATTTCAAATTTAATTGAAATAATAATACTGTAAATGTCAAATATTAAAATGTATTCGTTATCTGTATTGAAAATGGACTTGATCGATCGAAATTTATTTTGAAATAACTGTATTAAAATAAATTCTATAACAATCCCTTGTAAACTCTGGTCTTTACCTGTTTTGTTCGAAAGCGAGCCAGATGATCGGATTGTTGATTTATTATTTTATGAGCTGCTACTTGCAATTAAACATTTATTGTTAAATAGACTTTATTCTATTATTTTAGTCATTCCCTTAGAAAATTGGTACTACTATAGAAATGGCACTTTGCTTATTCAAAGGTGTGGTGTTTTTCTTTTACTATGCTGATGCATGGATATTGTGACAGTAAATTTTGCAAACTTTTAAGAATTTTTTTGTCAAACATTTTCTTATGAAGCCCCTTATTATTTTTAAATATCTGAACGCAGAAAAACGTGCCCTACCCGGAAGTGCAATAAAAAAATAGGGAGTGCCATTTAAAAAAATGTCAATGATGTCGTTTCTTTGCAATGATAACCGATATAAAACCATTTTGGCTCAATCACAATTAAACAATTAATAATAAAAAAGTCACCTGTCTCGATATTTTTAGAAATTTTCATAAATGAAAAAGTTATGACGATTATGCGTTATTTTATACTCACCCTGAATTTGTAAGAAAAAATAGAATGAGGGTTAATTATGTTGTTACGCAATTTTGCAATTTTCTCAGTAATAAATCAACCCCGTTAGCTACCCCCATTGCCCGCATTGTCAATTATTCTAAAAATTACTTGTATAAATAATAGACTTTATTGCAATAGAAAACAATTATAGAAATGTCTCATAATAGTGAGTGAACACGGTAATCTCTTTCTCTCTACCTATATTGAATTTAGATTTGACTATACTGAAAGGATTGTAACAAATCCTAGTTGAAATCAATCCGATATTAACAATAGAACGATATTGGAGAGTAATTTAGAGTATTGTTGACATGACAACATTTACACAGCTTAACTACCCCTAGTTCTCTCATTGTAAACGTATCAATTGCTCAACAAAGGGAGAAGAGGTAGAGGAGAGAAAAAAATTAATAATAGAAAATATTATGGTAGATTGTCTGGTCCAATACATATAAATTAGTCTAGAACCCCCCTCTGATACAATCAACCCTGATTCGCAGTATACATATAACTTCCGGTCGGTTATTATTAATGCTCACTTGGTCATATTATGATCCTCGATCACCAAAAACAGATATACCTACTACATATTTACAATGTATCTATATATATTTAATTTATTATCGTTGGGAAAATGTTCAATAAATTCTCAACTTGTATATTATTAAGTTAATTATTGGAAAACACGGAACGTCCCAAATATTACTCGTTTTATTTTATTACAAGTATTATTATTACATTTTTTTTCCTTTGATATTACGATTCTTGTTGTTTTAGATATGATAACTATCGATTGATTATAATAAGAAATAGAATAAATACAGAATGTATCGTTGTCGGAAATTCATTTGTAAATTAATTGAATTTTTAATTGAATTGAATTAATTTTAGATTGAGATGTGTACGTTTGATATTAATAAATTTGTTTTTCATTTATATTCAACGTTGACTTATTGCTCATTAAATGAAACCATAAATTGTTTACAATAATTTAACTAATTTGTAATCGATTCCGATTATTATAACTAAATAGAAGTTTTAATTTAGCATAAACGCATCAGCAAATAGTCCAAATTGAGGGAATCAATTCTTAATTCTAGCACATTTCAAGTGCATTACAAATTCATAGTCGAAAGCACAAGAATTACAGGCAATTTGTAGTAAAACATTGATCGATTAAAAAATTAAACATCCCTTAATTTACGGTTATCTTCGATCGATACTGTAACTCCCTTAAAGTTTCAAATTCTATAATCTTGAAAGTTCTGTGCGTTATAATTGGTTTAAGTGATTCATGAAGCCGGCTTTAATGGGGTTAATTTTCTTGACGTATGTGTTGTGCCGAGTCACCACCATAAGACTCGTTAATCGACAACATATTAATAAAATATTCGTTGAGCATCAAGAGGGATGTACACCACTACCACCACCAGGACATGGATTAATGGTTAACTAATGTTGTGATACGGTATATGTTGTTGTATAGAATGTAAATATAAGGAGGGTTGGCTCATAGAGCATATGGATAACATTGGATGAACACAGCAGGGGATTTTCAATGATCTAAAACTAGCAACGATAACAACAATCAAGACACGCGCCCAGGGTCAATACAAGTACCCTATATGACTTTACTATTATAATGTAATTGTGGACTTTATGTCATATTAATGGTTTTAACGTATCATTGCACATGATTAAATCACCCCCTCTCAAACACTACACACATACATGGAATTAATCAAATACTCAACCAACCTTCGAAAGGTAAAAGATTTTCAAATACGAAACAAAATTCTTTCAAAAGATCAATATTTCTTGTAATTAGACGAAAATATATGTGCAATTATGGCATTAGAATAATGTAATGTAGGTGACTCAACACCATATCCGGTCGGGCGCCACAACGTTTCCGCTAATTCTACCTACCTAGGACAGTAGAAATATAAAAACCACCCTAGAATTTTAATCGAATATTAGAGACCCTACTGCCATCAACTATTTCGCCCTCGTTTCATTTCTCTCTGTATACTTATACGTATTTATAATACGCACTATCTAAAAATCTCCGATTTTTTTTTTACTTCAAAGCTTCGGCCAGTAGGGAAAAATTTTACAACCGGTTCATGCAAATATAATCGTCTGTACCAGCGACTGGCGCGACTTAATTAGGACGTGTGCCTCCTAAAAAGTTTTTACGGTAAATAATTTCAAGACATAAAATGTTTTATCAGAAATATAGGTCTCGTAATCCATTCACGATCGTTATTTTTATTTGAAATATACGCGAATGATCCATTTTATATTTACTTTTATAACATTTTCTTGTTACAATAAAACGTTTGATTATTCAGAAAAATCTTAATCATTTAAAGTCGTTTAATTTTACGACACAAACTGTTATTAGCAGCTGATTGTAAATTTTCAGTTTAAGCACGTGTGGCCGTCCAATCGAACCATCACCTTTTATTTATTGTAATTTTTTATTAAAATTAAAGATCATGTGCTAAAAAATAATAAAATTTATTCAATTCGACATAGTTGCATTCGTTGTAATTGTTGCTATCTTGCTCCAATAAAGTGAAACAACAGGACAAACCTTGCCAGTATTGATCGAAACTACGGACTAAACCAAAAACTGAACACAATAAAGCTTACAGTACCAGTTATTTAGATGGTGGAAAATTGAAAAGTTTCAAATCATAAATGAAAACTCAATCTTGAAGCTTGTCTTTCTCGAAATCAGTATCGGTTTTATTAGTTAGAAGGCAAACGATTTTTCTCCTAGATCTTTTATTGATTATGGGTCAGATTCTGTAACATTTCTGTTCATTTTAAGAGCATGTTATGAATTAAGCGCCTGTTAAAACCGAATATGCTATTCTGTATGTTAAAATTTTATTTTAAAGACGTGTACGTGGGACCCTTTATTTACTCAAAATGACTGCAATTTTTGACTTTTATTACAATAGAAGGCTGAAATAAGAAAAAAGGAGCTCATTTGTCATTATATTTATAATCAGAGCTTTAAGCCATTATTTTTTTTGTTCCGGTTTTCATTCATTTCATTAAAAAATAGATTATTGATTCAGTTAAAGTTTTCTTTCCTATAAAAATAACGTTTTTTTCGTTTTGGTTTCGGTTCAAAATTATTAATTTTTATTAAATTTTACTCTAAAAGATACAACCCCCAGGAGCTATTTACAGGGTATATGGGCTACTCTTCTAGGCACATAGGAAAAACGACAGCCCACCCATCTATACTACTTGCATATTAATTTTTTCAGAACAAAAGTTATAAAAAACTATCTTAAATTAATATTACAATTACCAATTAATCGAATAAATATTATTGCGTAAAAGAATATTGTAATAAAAATAAATATCTTGAGGATAGTTTCTTCATTGTCTGATGCATTTTCAGGGGGATGTTCTATGACCGTGTGACAAAGATACCAAATCCTCAATATCTGGTTATTGTTGTCTTTTAAACTAGAAAGTTTAAAGGTCGATGTAGGCAAATTCTTTCACGCAAAACAAATTGCTTTTTTCCGTTTCCACTTTTTAGACCATCTACGTTCTCTCTATCTCTTTCTAACTAATATGCAAGTAGTATGTTTCTATTTCTGGCGCCTATGGTGTATATTAGGAATACATAAAAAACCTTGAATAAGTGACTTTTATTTTGTAATTTTCTATTAGCAGAACAATTTTCATGGCGATATGTTTTACCATGGGGTCGAACATCGTAGCACCATAAAAATGGCATATTATCAAAACTCAGCTTACAGCTTTTGATGATGACCCTAGAGAACCTATACATATATCTATATCGTTTAGTCTTTAAATCACAAAAAAATATTGTGCCGTTCCAGAAAAAACTAATTTTGCATGGGTAACTTCAACTAAAAAATCTCCCTTAAATTTGAGTATGGGCACGATTGACAAATTACGTAAATGAAATAAACTACCTACATACCAAAAATCATCAAAATCCGGAATTTCAACGCATTTCCACAAGAGGGAGGAAAGAAGAAATGAAAAGAAAAAAAAGAAAAAGATCGTGTTAAGTAATATGCTTGAAACGGAAAATAACGGTTGTTGTTTTCGGTTTAATTCCGGATTTCGTTTCGACCAAAATTTCGGTTTGTTTTTTTTAATTTCCTTACAAAATTTAAGAAACACATGTAGTTAAATCATTTTAACCGAGTTATGAGAATAACTCATTGAAGAATACGAGATGCAGCAAACCCATCTGACTTACCAGAAATAACCTTTATCAAATTATTTCGTTTTCACAAGGAATACAGTCAAAGTAACATTAATGAAAATAAAAACAGAATTTTTCTTTTGTTCAACTTCTATTATAAAATTTTAGAAATATGTATTTTTAAGTCACAAGAATTATTCTAATTCCCGTTAGGTCGGATCCACACATTGGCCCCAACGTTGGTGTAAGCACTGGCTCATGTTGGACGAGTAATTTTTTTAAAGAGATAATTTCCAACGTGTGGATAGCTAGACAATCATTAGCGCCAATTCCTTTGATGTTTTGTTAGAAGACCGATAACCCATGGCCAACTTCCAACTTTCCTTCAACTACAAGTTGGACAAACACCGTTGGCGCCAACGTTGGGACCAATGTGTGGAGCCGGGGTTATACGGTCAATTTCCAAGGACGAATATCCCCAAAAACTAAATGTTCACAGCAGAGAAATAACTATATTGAAATATTATGGTTAGAGAAGGATAAATCTTATTGATAACAACGTTGTTGTTTTTAACAAGGGTTGTTAAAAAGTTAACCATAACGGTTATGGTGAAATTGAGATTACAGAATACGATTTTCCGTTAAAATTTTAACAGGGCTCTTATAATTTTAACTTTCACAGGCTATTTAAATGTAACAGAAAAGTTACGGAATCGGCCCCTAGAACTCTTTATTTGGCTGAAGCTAGCGATGTCTCTTTTACGTTCTTATGAATTTGATGAAGGATAAGACGCACATTTTTTCATATTTTATAAACTTATTTTTAAGAAACTGAAAATAAGAGTTAACTTGTAAGCAAGACCGTTTATTTTCATGGGGAAAACTTTAAAAATGTCCCAAAACTGAGGAGGATGTATATAAATGGGAAGTTTTTGAATACCTGAGTGGAGTTTTGTTTGGGGAATGCAAGTTATGATAGATAATCGATGGTTCTTCATTACTCTCCAAAATTTTAATTCATTTCTATAATTACTGCATAAGTGGCTACATATTATATTCGAAAAATATTTCTAGGATTTGTAGGATAGTCCTTAGAGTACATCTTAGCAAAATTAGAATCTCGTAGCTCATTTGGAAGTTAGTCAAATTTCGCTTGCGTTGTACACTCAATTGCACAAAAAGAGACCACTTTTGGTGCGGCTGTGTAAAATCGGCTTTCGGGGGCGGTTGTCTTAATATAAGAGAATTCTAACAGGTCAGGATTTGAAAATTGAAAAGAGAGTCGTCTAATCAGAACAAGGTAGGGGTGGAGTTATTGTCACTTTTGTGTATTTACGGAATTTCGGCACGAAACAGAAAATGACAGGAGACTTTTTTGTGCAATTGAGAGTACAACGATTTTTTTTTTAAATGAGTTGAACACCCAAAACGACTAAGAAAGACTCTAGAATCCTTCAAACATTGATTTTTTCATTTTTCTCCAATAAATTCTGGAACAGATGGAAATGTGTCGCATTTTTCGTTAAATGCAATGCAGAAAAACGAAAACATTAATATTGAGAGGGTCTTTAAGTCTTTCTTAGTTGCTTTACGTGTTTAGCTCGTTTTTGAAAATTATAATCTTGTTCAAAATGATCGTTTTTTGACCAACTCTCAAATGAGCTACAAGCTTCTAATTTTGCTAAAATGTTCTCTAGGAGCCCTCTTTATAAATACATGAAATATTTCTCGAATCGTTCGTCAACTAATAGGACTTTCATAGAATCGACCATATTTAGATCCAACACCCTGTATGTTCCACAATAAATTAGAAATATACTTTTTAATGAAGAGATCGACCGATATAGTCAAGACGAACTGGATTATTCTTGTATGTGTATACTGTATATTTATACCTACCCAATTTAATACACTCAACTCTCTTCTACTCAACAAACTAATTGTTATTTATGACCATCAAGGCTAATATTTCATTTATATTATTTTTCTCAATGTACCTTACTTCTACATCTCAATTATAATCTAGCTCAGATGTAATAAAATTGGCTATGTCGGCATCGTTAGTTTGAATTTAACAGTTTTAAATTGTTTATTAATTGATATTTAAGATTTGATTACAATTTAACAAATTTTTTTTTTGAATTTAATACAATTTGAATAACTTATTGTACGTACTATAAAAGGAAAGCAACCTGTATGCTTACTGTTGATACGAATGTCCTTTACAATTCTAAAACGTAATAATCATAGTCAGGTCTTTTGTATTATACCTTGTTGAGGATATGGTGGAAGAACACGCAAACGAGAACAACGGTTAATATGGTCAGAAACAGCATCTATCCGTATTTGCTACCACATTCTATTGTATTTACAATTTTTTTTTCGATCAGTTTATTTTTATTGTTTCAATAAAATAAATTCAAATTTAGTACCGACATCAATTGTGTTGATTATTTTAAAGTTTGTCTTGCTTATCTTTAGAGTCGAAAGTAATCAACTTAAAACGTTATTGGGTAGATTTGTGTTCGCTTTCAGGTCGTGTCTGGTGAATTGTCATTTACCATTGTCTCAACTGGCCACTCTCAATATATTCTATTTACGTATTTTGTATAGAACGTATAGATATACGAGAATTTGTACATGTATAGATGTATCTGTGTGTGTATATAAAACTAACTACATTTAGGGTTTGCGTGACCTGTGCATATATTCTTCTCCGACGCCGGCACGCGATGGTGCGCTCATTCGTCGAATTCTGATTGTGGCAGGGCCACGTGCCATTGTTCCAGGGACTCCGTTCTCTATCTCTCCCTCTCTTACCATTACCGTCTATCTAGACTATTCAAAAAAAAAGACCCACCACCTTCCCCTATATAACTCCTTTTGATTTCTTTAGAGACCCCTTACGAAAAGAAACAAAAAAAAACAGCCCTCGTACAACTGCCAGTTGAAAAAATATACAGCAACAAATCTATAATGGAGTAGCACTAGTTGTATATAGTATGTCGTAATTTACCAGAAATCCTAGCCGCCATTATAACAGAGGCGTCGCGACGGAAGGAGGGGCTGACGGTTGTTATGGTTACCGCAAACGCCTCGAGGTCGAGCTTTCGTTATATCAGCAAAGCAGAAAGCGTTTTTCTTGGTATAAATTTTTTGGCAATTCTCAATGATAGAGAAATCGACGCAAAATCAGCTGATCATCATCATGTGGTTGTTGTTATTGTTGTTGGTGGCTTTGACAAAGAACACATAAATATACAAAGTCCACGCAATAGCGTGAGTTTAACACTATTACTACTTGAGGATCTTGGCTACAATACAAAACACGCAAACTGCCACTAGTATTGGTGAACATGTGAAGTGTTAAACCTATAAGAGTCTGGTGTGGTGTATACGTTTCGGTATTTTAAATCCTAACACCTTTTCTAATTGAAAAGAATAGAATTTCCTGCAGAAAACGACAATGAAACGATTCTAAATTCAGCGCAAAATAAATTGACAAGAAAAACTCGAAAAATCGATAACCACCTGTATATGTATAATGTTTAACAAAGAGACAACAAAATACAAAGAAGCTCACAACAGTTTATTTATTTTGCAAAATGTTTCTACATTTAATTGAAATGATAAGCAATTAGGCTTTGGAATCGTTCTAATCAATACCAGCAGTAAGGCTCAATATCGGCTCTGGAGCAGGGTTGATAACAGCATTTGTCAACAAGACTTTGCTTCTTCCTTCTTTCATACAATTGGGCGTTATTGTTATAACCGAGAGCTCTAAAAATTGGTGCAATATTAGCACTATCATCATCGTAGTTGTTATCTAAACTGTAATCATCATAGGTCCAACCGAATTCTTTTGTGTCTACGATAAATTTCAATTATCAATTACAAAAAAAAAAATAGAAAATCTTTCAATAAATAAATACCTGATCGTTTATTTCTTGCACCTGAAGGTCCCTGACAAACCAAACTATAAATTTCATCTAAATGTCTACCACAATACTTTTGTTTACCATTACTGCCAAGTAAAGTTACACGTTTAGCAACAATTACAGTTAAAATAATTGAAATAAATCCAAGGAGTATTTGTATTTTCATTTTGTTGGTTATTGTTGAATGGTTGGATGTGAACTGTGCTTGTACCGTACACCATCCGGAGCTTTTATATTCTAGAATTTACACTAATTTTACGAAAATCGTATGTAAACAGGTCACACTGTCAGGTTTAATCGTTTTAAAATCTTAACGCCCTCTTAAAATCATATCCATATGACTACACAAATTCGATTATAATTAATATTATAATTAGAAGCATTTATGAACGATAATCGATGGTAGACAGGCTTCTCGATATACATAATGTTATTGAAGCTTATAATCTAACAAGTTCAATGTCAATATTTGATTACAATTATAAGTAAAATTGAAATTCGTAACTTGTTTCTTTGTAGGTAAATAGAAAAAATAATTATTGATAATGTATTGCAATGAATTATTTGAAGCAAGAAGTAACATTGCAGAAGTATTATACGAGTATAGTCCGTAAGGCGACTTAAGAGATTGACTAAAGTAATAAAATTAGTTTCCAATAGATTAAGTAGTAAACAACCAGAAAGGGGTACTGAAATATTGCCACTTGCCACTGTAATAAATTTTAAAAATTCGTCACGGATAACAACAGCCAGGTGCTTTTAACAAAAATTTGAAAAAGGATCGCTCTTCCACAAAGCATCTTTCAACAAATATCTTATAAACTTTGGCAAATTTTCTGAGAGAATCTGACTAAAGTACCTGATAGCATAAAGTCAAGTATAGTCGACAGACAACTTTAAGAAAGTAATAAAATTTTGCCAACAAAGGCTACCTGGAATGGCAATATTAAGAAGTGTTAACTTAAAAATTTCTGTTTATTTTATCACCTACCACTCAATTACCGCTTTACACCAGTTGTTGACCATAAACAGCCCTGAACAAAAGGGTCTACCTGTTTTGATTGACAGGATTGTAAATTTGTGCTTACTTACGAAATTCACTTAGTTTATTACTATCTTAAAGTTGTTTGCTGACTATATTTTTAACAATAAATATTCATTTATTAGTAACACCTCATAAAATAGTAAATCAAGGAAGGACCGACAACTTCACCATCTGAGTAGATTTTGGGCAAAACAGAGGAATGTTCACAAAGCATTTTTACAAAATAAAATTTAAATGCAGTTATTATAAAAACTACCCAGATAGTGAAAATGACGATCCTTTTTTTGATTTATTGTTTTATGAGGTGTTACTGGTCACATTCATTGTTAGATAAACTTGACTTTATTTTATTACTTTAGTTATTCCCTTAAAAAAATTGACAAGCTGTACTGTCGAGTGCGGAAAAATTTTAATGGTGAGGATTATATGGTGTAAACCAGACTTTTGCTTGAAGAGAAAGACATACCATTGGCTATCGAGAGAAAGAAGGAGATCACTTATTGATGTATAATGGCCGCCTAAGCATTGTGAATTTCAACTTACAAGTCAAATTACTTTACGGTTGTGGCGCACAAAGAAAATTGCCTACAGTAATTTCTGTGAGAAGCAATGGACAATGTAGGGGATGAAACTACCTGATTTTAAAGAAATGATATTCGCATGAGTAGTAAATTGTCTATTGCTATTCATTTCTTTGTGCACCGCAATCATAAAGTAATTTGACTTATATATCGAAATTTACAAGGCCCAGGCTGCCACTATACCTAAAATAAGAAAACACCACCCCCACATAAAGTCGATTTTGTACTGAAACAATTAATTTTATCAATTCCTTAAATTTGGTTTCTGTGATAATGAATCAAATTCTATAAATTGTGGAATTAAGATATGCATTCTATAATTTTTAAATATATTCTCTAACCTTTAATAGGCTGTTATTTTCACTTTATGTTTTTCTATTAGCTATAATATGCTGTAATTTTAATATAAATTTATGTTATTTTCTTTCGTAGGAAGTGATTTTACTGTTATCTATTAACATAGGAAGTACAGTGGCCAAAACATTTAGTTTGTTGTAGAATCATAAGATAAAAATAATCCTTCCGGTTATTATTTCTCATACCTATATGTCACTAAAAATTTCTAATTTACGATTGGTTTTTGGATTTTTTACGTCTACCCATTAAAGTGTAAGGACTAAGTAGTTTTAATTTTAACAGAGTTTTCTTAAAACCGGACGTATTGTCATTAGCCTTTCAGAAAAATACGTGGTAACTGATAATATTTTTGAAATCAGGTATTTGCCACCCTATTTATTTATGGTTTAACTTTAATGTCTCCAATACCAATAATGGTAGAAAAACGGCCAATCTACCGTAGAGGTGGCAGAAATAGAAACATCGGAAAAACATTGGTTTCGCCCACCTATACTATTCACATATTAATTAAAAAGAGATAGAGGGAACGTAGGTGGTCTCAAAATTGGAAACGATAGCGGCTATTACCACCCACCCTCAGTATTGAATCCAGAGATTTTTACCGAGGGGGGATTCGATTTTAATACATTTGAATCTGTACTATATGTCTAATTATTATTAATTTAAAATAAATAAATTAAAAAGCAGCTGTAAATATAATAAATTACTCTACCTACTAAAAAACTTATTAAAAGTAGGCCATAATTAATATTATTTATATTTCTGGCGGGGGTGAATCTCAAATTTCCGGAGGGGAATTTCACCCCGGTCACCCCCTTAGATTCAACACTGTCACCCTTAGTTCTTTGACCAAACAAAGCAATTTCTTTTGTACGAAAGAAATTGCCTACATTCAAACTTTCTAGTTTAAAAGACAACAATAACCAGATGTTGAGGATTTAGTATCTTTGTCGCACGGTATCCCCTTTATTTCGTGAAATATCCCCTGAAAATGCATCTGACAAAGAAGGAACTATCTTTAAGAAATTTAGTTTTATTACATTATTCTTTCACGCAACAATCTTTGTCCGATTAATTCGTAATTAAAGAGTAATTAGAGCAAGTTTTTCATGACTTTTTTCCTGCAAAACAGATTTAACATTTTTTTATTAAATCAACTAAAACAAATATGGAATAAGTTGAAATGAATTGATATATTAAAAAAAAATTATAAAAATTTTGACATATTGCACTGCTAAAAAACATGATGTTGTAATTGTAAATGTGCCCAACAGTAATCTTTTTAATTGTATTATTAAATTAAACAAGTGAAGAAATATTTGAATTTGACAAATTGTTACTAATTAATAAGCCATATGCAAAACAAGCCAAATTTCTCACTAAGAGTAGTTAATATTTTTATGCACTCGACTGTACTTGCAATATTTCAGTACCCTTGCCAAATTGCTTGTTACTGAATCTATTATGAACTAATTTTATTACTTTAGTCAATTTTTAAGTCAACTTACAGAATATACTTATGTTATTACTAAAAATAGCTACCATTTAAAAATCATTATCATTATTCGGTAAATTTGAGAAATTTGAGGATAGTCTGGTAGGGGGATTTAAAAATAACGCAAATCTAGATAGAGTTCTTAAGGCTAAGGGGCCGGGATCCATCAAAGGATGGGCGTTTTCTTCGGATTAGTTTCGTTCAAAATAATAAAAGCACAACTTGAATTATTAAGTAAAATTGAAGCTTGAGTCGACAATAAAAACACCCATTAATTACATCGTAATCTGCAAACGTCAATACACCAATGAAATATATTTCAAAAGACATTAACAACTTGTAAGTTAATAAACAAAGAGGGTTGTCCAACAGCGTGAGCTCATTAACCCGGACCTGTATCTGTATACATATATTTGTTTATTTTGTCTGTATATATGTGTGTAATTTACAACGACTTCTCCTTACCTTGCCACCTTTCTCCTTCTGTAATTATTTTATTTCTTATCGTATTGTTAGAAGTATCCAAAGAGAGTAAATAGTGGTGGTTGTATGGTGTGTTCCTCCGCGTTTACACACAACCACACACAACAATCGTCACATTAAATAGTAAATGGAAAAAACACAAGAAAAAGAAGGGTAAGACGACGACGACGACGAAGAAGAAGAAGACGAAGATGCTGTTGTTGTGGTATTCTGTAGACGCGGACCTAATAAATCCTCCTTGGCTCATTAAATGCGAGATTTTGTTACAGATACATTAGCTGTAAGAACAAACATAATTCCAGCTCGCATCCGAGAGAAAAGGAGTAGAGCGGACAACCCACGCTTTTAACACCTTCGCTACTGTTCCTGAAAAACGAATGATGTTCCCACGAGATGATAACGTCATGTTTGTTTTTATTTTCCACCAATTTCTGTTTCAATCTTTGCACAATTAAAGGCACTACTCGAAAATTGCGAAAAAAACACAATCAATAGAAGAATACTAAAAATAAGACACAACACAACCCCCCTTCCCCAAAAAAATCTTGATTACCACCATACTATGAATTCTTGTTATCAAATTTATCCGATTACTTATTGTAACACTGATAACAGTTAATTTATGTGTTGAGTTTAAGTCGTTGCATTAATTAAATGGGAAACGAATCCTCTCACCTAAGAATACTTTCAGGGTGAATGTTAATTATTTTCAAATCAATAGATCTATCAAATTGATAGGGAAGTCTAGTTGAAGCAATTCCAGTTGAATTTCTTGGAAGGTCATGTTTCAACAACACACGAAATTATCAAATATTAAAAAGAATAAAATCGTGACCGTTGCAATTATTAAATTAAACTCATCGATAAATATAATTTATGAATCTATTCGTAATTAACGACGAAAGGTGCACATTGTAGGCTTATCAAGAAATAAAAATAAATATTTAATACTGACATTTTTAATTGTAAATATACCGCAATACATTTAATTGGTTCCGTTAAATAATTCAATTATATAAAATTTCCATTAATATTACAACTTTCAAGAAATACCAGATAAATATCGCCCCTTTGACGTGTCCGTCTTAAACAGGCGAACCAGTGTGTAATTTTCCATCATCAAGGGTGTCGTTTGATCAGAAAACTTCTTGTGCTCCCCTATGTTATTATTTCTCGAAAATGGTAACTGGCCGGTACCGCTGCCGCCACCGCCATTCAACAATTACCGCCGCCCCTTCTTTGCTTTCAGTTAAATGTCAAAAGACACCTTTCTCTTTTACGTTTCGATTATTTTTTTGTTTCTATTCGATTGTAGAGATCTATCAAGGCATCAAGATTAACAAATGCAATTAGACAAAAAAAATTATTAATTAGTATTTAAATAGTTGTGGCATATTTCGTGACTATATGGAATTAAATAGCCGATAAATGTAATGGGAAAGTGGGAGAGAAAACTAAAGAATCGTTCATGTGTACGTATGACAGCCCATTTATAATCCCTTAACTTCATTATTAGAAGATTATGCTAAATATCTAAGTAGTTTAGGCGAATTATTAAGGATATGAATTTGCATTTTTCTGATAAGCACCACTACCGCCATTAAGCTTCGATTCTTGTCCAACATATATACGCCCTTTTTCATTCTCAATCGATCATTTTACTAGGTTAACTAACGACCTTTGCATTTTCGCTTTAATTTAT
>JAZBGW010000150.1:22550-37459 GCA_037464815.1 Mylabris variabilis
ATATAAATGATAACAATTTTTAGAAATTTTCGGACAAACAACCGACTGTAATAAGCGGGTTGTAACGTTAAAAATATTAAAATAATGTGGGTTTCATGTTGATATAACAGAGATTATAAGTGGAATATTTAGAAAAATGAAAGTTGCGAGATTTAAACGACACGATGTTACAAAACAGAGAATAATAAATTGACAGGGGTTAAAATGCACAAATGATGAAGAAGCTGGATTTAATTTTTGAGCCAGGGCTGGATTATACAGTAAGCTGAGTAAGCGGGCAATGGGGGCCCGTCCAAAATTTCGTTTAAGCACCGCACCTTTTTTGATTTCGGTGTCCGAAAAAGACAATATTTAATCATCGATATCTCGCTTGTTTTCTGAGATATTGAAATTTGTAAATAAGCGTTAGATCAACCCTTTCTCGGTGCGTTTGGCGTTTTGGAAAAGAAATTCTGAATTACAGAGTATGTTTTTTTATGTATTTCCCCACATAATAAGTCATAACTTGGCCAATATTATCTATTTTGCAACTATTATCAGACAGTAGATGGCAAATTGAACGCGTTTTCCCAATCTTCAAGGCGTTTTCCGATACAATTTTTGGTTTTCCGAAAAATTAATGAAAGCGTCAATTTTTTTTGTGTAATATTAAAGATAGAATACATTGTTTGAAAGCTTATCCATGGCAAAATTCGTCTATATGCTCGATTTTTTCCGAAAAATTGGGAAAGTTTTCCAACATTTCATGTGTTATTTTCACTTATTTTAAGTAATTATTTTGCAACCAAATTTTATTCAGCTTGTAGACAATTTTATTTACTATCCGATAATACCATTGTAGTTGGGATATTTCTTTCGATTTTTGCAAAATGAATTCGAGCTTATCGTCGAATTTCAAGAAATAATGTTTATGCATTGTTCGCAAAAGTAAATAAAAGGCCCGAAAAACAATACCGCTTACTATTAAATAAAAGGGACGTAAATCCGGTCCTGTCTTGAGCATTATAAAACATTGATGTTGATAGTTAAATTTGGAAATAAGACGAAATTGCTGAAGGCTGCCATCAACGTGCGTCATCTCTTCTAAAACTGTAGGCGAAATGACGCAATTAGTCTACCACTGAAAAGTGTAATTAAACAATAAGAAAGTGACGCAATATCGACACTATTAATAGACTTATTCTTGCAGAAAAATACGTCTGATAAATTTGTTTTTCGCCGTAGAAAGTACTCCATCATTTTGTGCTGTTTTTTTTTCGTATAATCCAACAAGCATGTTTTTTCTCTATTTTATTTGATAACATCATTATTACAGAGATTTAATAGTTAAAGTCGCATTAATTTGATTGATGTGATTCAGTTGAGTAAATATCCACAAAATGAATATGAAATTCAATAATTATTTGCGGTTTCTAACCATTTATAAAGACTACAATCTCTATAAACAGTAAGCAATCGATATACTTTTACCACAAACAATATAACGAATGTAATTTGTGTAATTATTACCGGAGTATTAATAAACAGTTGAAATTGTGGTATTTATCAGTTTTATTAGCGTCTAGAAATGAGAATTCCACGGATACGTGACGGCGCATCCACCATTTTTGATCGTCAAAAAAACCGAACTCAAAGTGGTAAATTTAATTTTTTTCTCGTCTCTTTTTTAAGGGGATGACTGATTGATTGAATTTCTAGTAATTTTTGAGAATTATAGCAACATTTCGTTTGATTCTCGTTGGATTAATTTCAGGATTGGTTGTTGTTAATTTGTCGTTTGATTAGAATCAAAAGTCTAAAAGTCAAGAGGGGTGGTGTACTGTATTGTATACCCTATAACGGGTCAGGTTATTCGTAAACCATATTTATTTGATCAATACTGTGGGCCTCCTGCGGAGCAGCGCCAGACTTGCGGTCTACCCTCACCTAATCAATATACAAAAACTCTCTCTCTATGTAATTTACTGTTTTACGGCAGACCAATCTCATTCACTTCTATATATTATTATAAAGATATAGAAAGGTGTATATTTATTTATATAAAGTTTCATTTTATATATAGGTATATGTGTATGTGTATATGTAGATAGTTGCTCTTCCCTCTATCTATGTACGTATTAACGTATATAAGAAGGAGAGATGTATATGCATTAAAATTATTAAACCATCTTTCTACCTGGCCAAACTCGCTCGTTTACTCGCCATGAATCCATTTAACTATGTATTATATTTATTACAAACTTATTTGTTTTTATTTCCAACTACTAATAAATATGTCCATACATAAATACTCGCTCTAATAAATATTTCATAATTGTAATCGTAAACTAACACGTCAAATATAAAAATTTATCGATATATGCGGCGAATGGATGCTTCAACACACACACATACACATTAACAATTTTTATTTATTAACGCCTTAGCCGATTCATTTGATTTTGTCGACAGACTTCTAATAATTTTTTTCAACTCTTCATTTATAATATTTGATTTACTATTTAATACCATCAAACAACAATAATAATGATGATGATAATAATAATAATAATAACAATAAAATTGACCATAAAGCCAACATATTATATGGTTGAAGTTTTATCCGACAAATAATCTTGATGTAGTAAATTTAAAGAACAAATTGGAATTTAAGTGCAAATTAATTACACCACAAACTACTCTACTTTCATATACTGTTGTTGAATTCAAGATTGGCCTATGTAAATAAATAAATAGGGGCATGATGGGGAGGGTGAATTTTCGTATCTATCTTATCAGCCAACATCACGACGTGTCTAGAGGGTGATTGCAACTGTCAGACTCCGCCCCATTTATGTAACTTGACTAGATATAGATCGTGTGCAATGCAGTGTTTTTCAATCCATTTTCCCTTCATTATCTTTATATTCAAATGAATTCTTTGGGTTCTTCAGACAGTACAATAATGATAATAATTGAGAGATAATCACTGAGTGAGTAGTAACTAGAATTGATTAATGTTATTTCTTATGTGCATATTTTATATGATATGAAACAAAACAAAAAATGAATTGAGCATACCTACACACGCTCTAAATGCTTATAAATTATATCTCAACGACTTTCTTCGTCTGTTTCAATGGAGTTTCTGCCAATATTACAACATGTGAGTTATACATTTAGCCGTTAATTAATCATAATTTAAATAAGAATATACCGTGATGAAAGCGTATCTCATTATTTGTGCAAATATCGAATCTTTACCGTAAATTTTCCAACTTTTTTTGCAAAGATATCGCTAACAATTATAGTTTATAAGAGCTAATTAGTGTTTTTTTTAATGTAAAAATTCACACAACATTCTATTATTGTTGTGATTATCGAATTATAATTGTTAATATTTACAATTCACATGTAATTTATTTATTTATTTAGCTTCAAGTGAAATTCTTTTCTATTTCATTCAATTTCTATTTTTTTGATTTCGATAATGAATATGAGTTTTTGTTAAATTGTTTTATATACGAATAAACTCACATTGGCATTAATGATTAGTATAATTTTCCACCAGTAACCTTCCGGCAATGCTTCAAACACTAAACTTGTAATTTAAACATCAAGCTTATGTTTCCTAGAATTTTTGCCCCAATCATATAGGTACATGCTTATAGATTTTTCTCAAATAAAAAAAAACAATAGATAACTGTTTAATAATTGTTAGAGATATTTATAACTTCATGAATATTATTGTAATTGTATTGATAATTAATATTTATTATGGTAAATATGAGGTTTTATTGATTTGTTGAGTTGTCTAGACTAGAAATTATCATATTGATTGAATTTTGATTTGTAGATTGAAATCTTAATTATTTAGAAATTTATTATGAATTTGAAATCCAAATTACTTTCGATATTAAGGCAAGTTTACACTATCTATAAGATCTGTCAACGATTTTAAAACAACACAATTCTATCAATTAATGCGAACTTAGCTTAACTAATATTCCTATACTAATTCATGTATTTCCTAGGATTTATGTTGAAACAAGAGCTTGTTTCATCATTTCCAAGTTTATGTAGTTCTTCTTTAATAGTTGTTATTATTAAAAGTAAAATAATTAGACCAGGATAAATACTAAGTTATTATTTCTATTTGTTAACGATCTCTATTCTAGATAATATTTATTTATGATTCTGTTGCTCCCTTTTTATAACTATGCTTCAATTATAAAAGTCTTCTAGAATATTAACATTTTATGAGTTTATATAAGAATTTCAGATTACTTTTAAATTTTGCATTTTATCTTTCATATAGGGGGATTCGCGCAAATGAATTATCCACAATACGAGTTGTAAACACAAGCTGTTTTACATAAGTATAATGAAAAAAAGTGGAGTTGAAAAAGTTCAAATATTTCATTTAAGAATCAGGAAACATTCGTCCAACACATGGCAGTACTAATGAAACGATTTTTCCTTCAGAAAAATTACCAGGGCATCGAACCGGAACTGGACCGAAAACCGGAGTTAAAAAATTTTGTGCCGGAGCAATACCCGGAGCTGAACCGAAAACAAAAAAAAAAATTTTTCGGTTCAGGCATACCAGTTAACACGATCTATTTCTCTTTGTTTTTTTCATCCTCCTTTCCTTCCTGCCAAAGAACTAAGTCAGCAATAGTTCAGGGCATTTAACACGAGCTTCGATCTAAGTCTCCGTTTCAATTGCGGTTATTATCTCTACCTGTGTGTTTTAATTTCTTTTACGTGAAATGAATTGGCACGATTTTTATATGAGGTATACTGGGTCTTTCTTCTAAATATGGTCAATTCATATGAAACTCTTATTAGTTGGGGAGCGATTCGAAAAATATTTGAAGCATTTGTAGACTTATTTCAGAGCTCATTTGGAAGTTGGTCAGAAAATGCTCGTTTTAGATAATGTTGCAATTTTAAAAAATGAGCTAAGAACGCAAGGCGACTATGAGTGACTCGAAAATCCTCCCAACATTTTTTTTTTTTTCAATTTTTCTCCATTGCATTACAGAAAAATACGAAACATTTCCACCTGTTCCAGAATAAAATGGAGAAAAATGAAAAAAATCAATGTTAGGAGCATTCTTGCGTCACTCTAAGTCGTTTTTTTGTGTTTAGTTCGTTTTTGAAAATCCCAACATCATCAGAAACGAGCGTTCTTTACCAACTTCTAAATGAGCTACGAAGTTCAAATTTTGCTAAAATGATCTCAAGGGACCTTTCTACAAATACTTGAAATGTTTTTCAACTCGCTCGCCCGCAAATAGGAGTTTTATAGTAATTGACCACATTCAGAAGAAACACTCTGTATATCTGATAAATTGAATTACGAATAATGTAAGTATTAATTTTTAAAATGATCATTAATTTAATTTGAAAATATTATATATGTTGTTCTTCAAAAAAATAACTGTCTTGATTATCTGTAACATTAAATTTTAATTGATAACAATTAAGAGATTGGAGGAAAAGTTCTGTCGTATTCAGTACAGTGATGTGACGAAAGTATCATAACAAAAAGCAGAAACAGAAGCTGATTTTAAAAATATAACTTAAGATATTAAAAATTGAATTAACAGGTTTGTTACCATAAAACACGAACCAGATTAAGGTATAGCGATACACGCATTTTTTTTTTAATTTAAGGGTAAAAGTTAATAAATAAAATTCAATAAGGGTATATTGTGTTTATAGTCTCATTCACTAATTCTTATATAAATATGTTAAGGTCAATACACACCCTGAATTACCGGGTGATTCACCTAAAACGAAAAGTTCTTATGGCAATTCCCATTATTTGGTGAGCGATTAGAAAAATATTTCATGGATTTGTAGGGTGGTACCTGGAGACCATTTTAGCGTTGGTTAGAACTTCGTAGCTCATTTTGAAGTTGGTCAAAAATGCTCGTTTTGGATAAGGTCTCGATTTACAAAAACGAACTAAACACACAAAACGACTTAGAATGACTCGAGGATTCTCGCATTTTTTTCGTATTCCTTATTTGTACTTTAGAAACAAAAGCGAAACATTCCCACCTGTTCCAGAATGAAATGGAGAAAAACGAAAAAAAAACAATCTTGGGAGAATCCTCGAGTCACTTTGCGTGTTTAGTTAGTTTTTGAAAATCACGACATAGTCAGAAGCAAACTTTTTTGACCTACTTTCAAATGACCCACAAGGTTCTTCTTTTGCTAAAATGTTCTTTAGGGACCCTCCTATAACTCCTTGAAATGTTTTTCGATTCGCTCGCCAAATAATGGGAGTTGCCATAAGAACCTTTCGTTTTAGGTGAATCACCCGGTATATCACATGAGATAGTATCATGGTCCAATGAGACATATCTATCTCAGTTGTTTATGTTTAAAAATTTGAAAATTAATCACTAGGAACTGAACCGAAAACAAAAAAAAACGTCATTTTTGCAGGGACAAAAACCAGAACATAACCGATAAAAGAAAATTTGATTGAACCGGAAGGAAGACCGGAACCAAAATAAATAACGGTTCGATGTCCTGAAAATAACAACAAATTTTAAATAAAGTGGGCACATTTGACAGAATTGGCTTACAGAAAGCGACATATACCTAATTTTTTGCTTTCCATTGATTTTCTTATTTATAGTAAGACTGCTACATTAAATCAATCTATATGAATATTAAGACATAGTTGAATAGACCTGATAAAATCTTAATTTCTTTTACTAGACGTAAATCTTTTGAAAACGTAATTTATGATTATCCTAAATCACAGTCCACTGACCTTAAATTTTCATTAAAAAAAAAACCTATTTTTATTATTTACAAATCTCTACAATCAAAAATGAGAATCGATTCAAACTAATATAACCATAACAAATATTTTATTGCATTTCATGCGAATTAAATTGATTATAAGTCGATTCGAATAACAGTAGCCTAAAGGAATAAAACATGTAAAGAAATCGTGAAAATCTATTCACCCTTTAACGATAATAATTCAAATAAGATCGTTAAATTGTTTTAATATTCGCTAATAATACATGAACTACATGAATTTATAACAAGCTAATGTTAATGATGATGAAGATGATGATGATGATGATGATGATGATGATGTTTCACTAGTAATAAGGGAAAGATGAGTAAAAGTATACAGTCACGATGATGTTGCAACTTGTCAGTTAACTAAATTTAACCTGTCATTCAATTATAATCCAGTATAAAACGATTTAATGGGCCAGTGATTGCAGAGGAAAAAGATAGAATAATAGCAAGAACAATAAAATAGGGGCGGCAGGTGTTATTGTTGGACGAGCAAAAATCGCACCCCAATTGCGTTTTTTTCTTGTTGTTTGTTATTATTGTAGTACACATAACAAACCCCTTCAGTCACGCTAAATCAATCATCAGACATATACACACACATCACATTTTTATTTATTGATAACGTTTAATGTGTTAAATCAAAGAGAAAAATAAAATAGATCTGACCTACCGTTGTTATTACAAAAACTCAAAAGGGGATCATTTGTATTTCATATTTTTTTCCTTTATTTGTTGTTTATTATTAATAGCTTGACCTACCTCAACGTAATTCTCGTGATAAACAGGATTTTCACGGTTGTTTGTGATTTGAGAATTGTTCCACATCAGAAACTCTACATATAACCAACTAACGCTAATTAAAGTTAAACATATCTATAATTGCATAGGTATTGCACTTATTTTCATATTTATTATAATTAATTTTGCTATATTTGTGGTAATATTTACGATAATCAGACTTTAAAGTTGAAATTAACGTACCCAATGAACTTGATTTTTATCCTATTTAACACCATTTTTTTTTAATTTCAGTTGTTATGCACAAAGATAAAGATGATGGGGGCTTACATCGATCTAGAGATCTCACCGCTTTCGATCACACCCCACTGGATGGCGAAATGTTTCTACAGGTAAGCAGTCAGAGGATATACGACTATATCAAAAAAAATAATAATCAGATCATCTTGAGATTAAGATCTTAAAGTTAATTATAACGGGCTTGATTTCAGGCTTTGAACGGCTTCCTGATGATCTTGACCTGTGAAGGAGAGGTGTTTTTCGCAACGCACAGCATAGAAGGCTATCTAGGCTTTCATCAAGTAATTCTTACCTAGCAATTTACATAATTGTTTTTTAAATTGTTATTTATTTTTGATAGTCCGATATTGTCCACCAATCTGTCTACGAATTGGTACATTCCGAAGATAGAGAAGAATTGCAAAGACAGTTGATGTGGAACTCATTTCTTCCACCAGAATCCGCCAATATGGGTCTTCAGGATGTTCTCTTACCAGAGAATTGCCATTTATTAGAAAGGAGCTTTACAGTGCGCTTCCGTTGTCTCTTAGATAATACTTCCGGTTTTTTGGTAATTACCAACTTTCCTATTATTTTCGTGGTTTTTTTTTGGTTCTTTAATTTGACGATTTGTTCAGCGTTTAGATATTCGCGGTCGAGTCAAAGTGCTTCACGGACAGAATCGTAAGTCTGAAGATGCACCACTTGCACTATTTGCAATTTGCACCCCGTTCGGGCCGCCTTCATTATTAGAAATTCCACAGAAAGAAGTCATGTTTAAAAGTAAACATAAATTAGATTTAGCAATGGTCTCGATGGATCAACGTGGTAAAATGTTATTGGGCTATTCAGATAGTGAATTAGCAAATATGGGTGGTTATGATTTAGTACATTATGATGATTTAGCGTATGTTGCCAGTGCTCATCAAGAATGTAAGCGAATATAATTAAAAATTACGTAAAGTTCTTCAATTATATATTGTAGTATTGAAAACTGGAGCTTCCGGAATGATTGCTTATCGTTTCCAAACCAAAGACGGCCAATGGCAATGGCTGCAAACTAGTTCGAGATTGGTGTATAAAAATTCTAAGCCAGACTTTGTTATAAGCACCCATCGACCTTTAATGTAAACTTTCTAAAAAGACGTTCGAATCGATCGATAATTGAATGATTTTATGTAATTTTCTTAGGGAAGAAGAAGGTCGTGATCTACTCGGTAAACGGACAATGGACTTCAAAGTGAGTTATTTGGATGCTGGTCTTCCAAACAGTTATTTCGCTGAAAACGATCAATTACTTAGCACAACATCAACGGTAAATCAACACAATTTACCAACAATGGCACCATCACGTGTTAATCGTCGTTATAAAACACAGTTACGTGATTTCCTATCAACTTGTCGAACGAAACGTAAATTGACACATAGTTCATCGGCGAGTGGTCAAATTACACCGCCGAATAATTCTACAACAGTAACAGCATCTGTTGTTAGTCCGATGACTGGCACTGTTGATTATATTGCTCCACCAGATGGTTGTACAGCAGCAGCAGCAGCAGCTTATAATATGTACAGCACACCATATCCACCAGCACCAGCTGATCACAGTCTCTCCTATATGGGACATTCGAATTTCCAACATAGTCTATATCCAGCACCGACGTTAGATAATCGTTATTTAACAACAACTGAAAATCTATTCCATCAATATCGGCCGTTAGGCTCCTACTATCCAGATTATCACACACCAACAGCTGGACCATATGTCGGTAATGGTTTCTTAGACATGTCCTCAAGACCATCCACTTACGATCCAGCTTCTTCCACTGCCAGCCATCATACGAGCTATAGAACAACAGTAATGCCAGTAGATGAAAAACTCTACAATTGTCAACAAGTTGTCGATACAACAACGGCAAAATATCCAACATATGTTGATAGTTCGAGGAGTTATGTTGTTTCGAATTCGACGAAATGTTTAGATGTTAGCTGGCCATATTCAGTTAGTCCGTCCTCTGGTATCATCCAGCCCGTACAAGTAATGAGTACACAAATTGATTTGAACCATAAATCGTGTGGTAAAATCTCCAAACATTCATCAATTGATGGATCATCATCGAATCATTCATCATCACCGGTCAATTCCGGATTGATTACACCGAAAATGGAAGATATCAAATCGGATAGGTATGTTCAACTTGTTTTTTTGTTCAATAGAAAAAGAGAGTAATTATCACCAAATCTAACAATAGTCGTAATTGTTATAGTATGATCCAGACGGACAGTCCAAATCACCATTTAGCAATGGCACAACATGATGTTGTACCAGCACAACATTTCAGTCCGGTAACATCAACGGTCGCCCAAGAAATTCCAAGACAGACGGTTTTAATGTGGGGCTCCAATCATCAAGTCCATCCAACTACACCAACATCAACAACACGATCACCGCCCAATAATGGAAACAATAATAATAACAACGTTAATCTTAATGGGAATCAAGAATATAATCATCCGCCACCGACAACAACAACAGCAAGTTGTGAAGCGCTCAAAAATCTAACAGAAATCAGCAATCCGGACATTTGTAAATGGAATGGTGAACAAGATAAGACTGAATCAGTGGTACCGAATAGTGATTCAGATAGTCCACACCAGCACCATTCGACAACAACAACAACGGCGGCGGCGGCTGCAACGCCCCAACAACACCACAACCACCACAATTCTAGGGTTGTTATGGTTCTGTGATGAACATTGATTTGCTGGATAACAGCAGTTGTGTATATAGAAGGAAACGAAAATTTGAATTCGAATAGAAGAAATGAGGAGAATCGAAGGAAAGTCGCACATAATTCAAAATATTTCACAATTATATTAATTAATATTAAAAAAAATATTAATAAAAATTAAACAGGACGCAAGGACGAGTGAATAATGAACGTATGAAAGACAGATGAGAAATTGTAAACATATCTTCCTTCATTGTGTTTTTTTTGTTGTCAATGTCTTCGAATTTAAAAGAATTATCTATTATAATAAGTAATGAGAATAGTTATAAATGTATATGTCCCTTCCCTCAAGTGATTTTTACATTATTTTTATTTTGTTCAAGTACCTATACCAATTTGTTATTTATTTTTTACAATACTTACGCAGTGAAAAAACATGCTAGTCATTCAACTGGTTATTTGTATATGTTGTATATTATTATTTATAAATGTAGTAATATAAATAAATATTAGACAATTGTCAAAAAAATATATTCTTTTCTATTTCAGACTCAAAGGAGAAAGCGAAAATTATTGTAATTATTATTACTATAAAAATATAGTAATTGCAGGTATCTCTAAATTGGCTCCAGTACTGTTATTATTTAGTTTTATTTTTGTCTTTCCTTATACATATAGAAATCCGGTAATTAACAAAAATAATAAGCAATAATTTGTAATTTTTTATAGAGCAACCTGCAATAAAAACAACAACAGTAAACAAAATCTGTACATTAACATTTAAGATTCTTGTATTACCTGTACTGTGTATGAAAAATTGAAATATAACGGAATAAATTATATTACAACAAATTGGAAAATTTGACGATTTCTTTTGAAAAAATAAGTTACAAGTTAAAAGCTTCTGCTTTTTTTTTAAAAAAAAGCAAAACTTATTTACTGGAGGATATACGAGAAATAAAAATTATTGAACAACCAAGAAGTATTTTCCAGTCACAATAAAAGGAACAAAGCTAGAAAATGTTCTAATGATGAGCAAAAGTTTGAAGAATAAGAGGAATAATTTTTAGTATGATTTGTGCGATTCTCAATGAAGAACCATTGAACAAATTGCTTTCTAAGCTGCTAGAATTGAATGCACAATACTGTCAAGAAAACATTCCCAGGTGTCCCTCTCCGATTTCGATGAGACTGATTGTGAGATATGTTGTTCTCAGTGGCGCGTTATCCTATGGGCAAAAAGGAGAAAAATCAGAATATTGCTTTTTGTAGCAAGAAAATTTGATTCAATATTTGATGATTGATGATCCTTCAAGGCTTTAACGCTTCGATAAATCGAAACGTGTGTAGGTGGGGGTGGGGGTGATGGGAGCTTTTTAGCAGATGTAATGTAAATGTGTTGCAACATATAAAATACAGCCCAATTCAACTTACTTTGAAGAGTAGCAATAAATTCGTTGTAACTCCTTCGTTTATCTAAAGAATAAAATAATTATTATCAATTATCAAACTTGAAGGACAACAGCTATCTATTGTTTATGAAAGTGCCCTTCTGCAATATTTGGAAACAGGAAAAATTGTAACGCAATATTGAATTAAAAATTTACTATCTTTAAAAATTCAAAGTTAATTAAATACGAAAATGGTTCTTTTGAAAAGTTGATTTGCTTGTGCAAGAAAACATAAAAAATTATGAAATTGTGCATCAAACATTTGCCTTTTTTTTGTAAAAAAATGTACTTTATAACTTTTATATTTATGAAAATTTTAAAAAATGGCCAGACAGGTAACTTTTTATTTTTTAATTATTTAGTTATAGGTAGCTAATTGGCTAACAAGTAAACGACCCGAGGTTGAAGCTCCCGATTTTGATGTTTTTTGGTACATAGGTATATTGGTTTATAGATAGTTCATTTTATTCTAAGGGATGTGTGTCTTGTCGTTCGTGCCCATACTCAAGTTTAAGAGAGATATTGGGGGGTTGAAAAATCAGGTTTTTTTTTCAAGTATTTCTAGAACGGCTAAATATCTTTTAGAAGTTCAAAAACTAGATGATAGAGATTCACTCGGGCTACCAAAAAATTAATCCGCTTTTTCATCCCTTGTTGGCGGTTGAAGTTTTAGATAATTATATATACCATTTTTCCTAATTTTTTTGCGATTTTCTACCCCATAGTAAAACATGTCAATACATGGAAATCCTTCTGCTGATTTTTCTGTATTTAAAATACTTACCCTATAACATAAACATAAAGGAGTGAAATGTGACTACGTATATTATTTTTTTAAATTTAAACTATATAGATCTTGAAGGTCTTTAAAAGATCTTTGAAAGGATATATACTCAACCTCTAATCGAATTATTTGGAGTGATTTTGGATATCTTATTTATAAAATACGATGTATTTTTTTATGTTTAAAAATGTTTAATTGCAATTTTTTGTTTGGTTGTTCATTAACTTTTTAGTATGACCTATTTATGCGTTTGTGGTGTAAATTAAAAGTAAGTTGTATGTGGTATATAAATTCTAAAAATTGTTATCGTTACTATTAATTTTTTTATCACTAATAACGTTTGCTATCAAGCCTTTAACTGTTACAACATTGCTAACTACCCCCTTACAACCCCTTAATGAATTATAAAAGTATAAATTTCTGGAAAGTTTTCCTATTATTAATTTTATTTAAGATGACTTTATTTTATCTAATTTGATTTTGCAGGGGTAACGTCAAGCCCCAATATCTCACTTCAACTTGGCTATGGGCACAAACGGCAGAATAGAATGAACTACCTATATAACCAAAAACTCGTGAGTTTCAACCTCTGGTGGTTTACTTGTAAGCCAAAATGGCTGTATCTGTTACTACTGCGAAGAAATGCCGCTCTCAACAATTTTTTTTAATAACACCCCATATTTTTGAGTAGGTTTGGTTTTTCTATGTACAGACATGACTTTTTTTGTGGAGTATAATATTTTAAGATCAACGATATTCTCAGTGAGATTTTTTCACCCGAATAAAAAGTTAACACTATATATAGGAGCCTCAAAGCTCGAAAAAGGTGCTTTGTGAATTTCACATATATACTTGCAGTTGGAATAATCGAACTGCACCAAAGACATTATGTTCGGGGTGAAAAATGATGAAAAATACTTTTTGTCTTATAGAAAAATACTAAATAGAACAGGGGTTATAAGGGTTGCAATTTAGAAAACTCTTATAAAACCAAAACTATCAATCGAATTAAAAAAAAACACTGATGGCGATTAAAAGAGGGATAAAAGAAGGAAATATCTGTTTTGAAATTTTTCGGAAAAAATATGTTTAAGGGGTGAACACCCTTCAAGCTTATCCACATTGACCACATTGACCAATTTTTGATGAGCCCTCGTTTAATTGGTGAAAAATTATTTTTTATACACTTTTAGCAGTTAGGTCATGATAACAGTAGTACCTATTATGATTCTTAATCCAGAGCTTTCACCCGGAAGTTCCAATGTTCTCAAGACAAATGGTTAGTTGTCGGGGGATTTGAAAAATATTTCAAGGATTTGAAGGGTAATTCCTGGAGCACATTTTAGCATAATTGGAACCTCGTAGCTCATTTAAAGGTCGGTCAAAAAAACACTAGTTTCTAACGATGTTGTGATTTAAAACAAGCTACCTGCGTCAATGACTTTAAACGTAAAATACAGTTATTTTTGATAAGTTTTCAGCAACAATATGCTTAGCCAAAGCTCTCCAGTCACAACCCTTTACGGCTATTTACACGGTATAACTATATGTTTCGACCTTTTTAGGACGTAACTCGAGGATCTTCCAAAAATTGATTTTTTGTTCGTTTTTCTTCATTGTATTCTGGAACAGGTGAAATGTTTCCAATTTTCCCTAGAATGTAATGGAGAAAAACGAAAAATAAACAATCAAGTTATATTAAATAACTTATTTCTAGGGGTGACTTTAATGACGCTTTTTACCATTACATTTATTAGTGTAATGTAATGAATCTTAAGAATAAAATAATATTTTTTCGTCATTTTAACCTCAAAACGACGACGTTGATATCAATTTTGGGGTTCTTATGATAAAAAGTACTATTCCGACGTGGTGCAAGAGGTGTTTTTCTACCTTGCTTAAAATTATTTTTCCGATCGTGAAAAAGTACTCTTTGGTCATTTACATGCGGTCAATTATTTTAAGGGGTACTTTACGATGTTTGGGGTAGTAACTTAAAAAATGCTGAAACACCTCAATTGAATCATCATACATCATCATATCATACATCATACATATATATAAACTAGAAGCACTTTTTCCGTCTGTCTGTCTGTACGAACGTCT
>JAZBGW010000151.1:0-11358 GCA_037464815.1 Mylabris variabilis
TAACATGCTTATTTTCAATGTAAATAAAGTAATAAGGATTCAAGTGGAATGTAAGAAAATTTAATATCCTTATATCATGTTGCTGCGTAGATCAAATTACATTTTTTAAATATTAAAATGAATAATGTGCTTGAGAAAATTTATTACACAATGTCCAGATTTGAACATTGTTTAATACATATACGGAAGTTCATAGTCTAAACCAAATAACGAATTTTATTTTGGTTCCAAGATAAGCAATTATCCCACGGCAAATAGACTAGAGTTAGCTTCAGATCATCAGAAAAAAAACCTAAACGATTTTATCCTGCAACTACTATTAGTATTTCATCTTTCAGTAGTCGCGAAAATGCAAAATTAATTTATTTGTACCGCTTTCGCCGTCTTACAGTCCAAATAACAAAGTTAAAGTCGACGAAAAGTTGAGGAAAGCTGAGAATACCAAAAACAAACAACATTTTGGTCCTATCTCTTGTAAACTCAAAGCGGACCATAGTACAGTGAGTAAAATTTGTCTCGACTGATTTGTTGTTAAAGCCCTACAAGCATCGGTGGTGATCAAAGAGCATAAATAACTACATGCTTTTTATCTACAAGTCTTTTTACAATCTATCCATCTTTTACGATAAATTATACATCTAAAAATAAGAACGATGCAGGTGCCTTTAGATTTCTTCGATTTTTTTATTATGGAATAACTGTAACAATTCAAATTTGGTTGTAAGCTCCAATAAGCTTTGATTTGTAATTAAACACAATTTTAATTGAGCGCATAATTAATTAATTAAGATAGTAATCAGATATTTATGTGATAAGAGGATTTCTGATTGACTAATTGTCTTATGTGGACAGTATTAATAATATACATACAGACATATAATTCACAGTGATTGCCATTATTGGAACAAAGGAAGCGAAATCGAATCCTTCTTATAATGAGCATCATTGGATTAGCTGATTTAGGAAGATTTCCTTCCTATAATTTGATAATTTTATAAATTATATCAGCTATATCACCTTGAAATAACGTAATTCTATTATATCGATCCAAGTTTCTCTGAACTCTAAGTAAATTATAAATAATTTAAGACTACATTCAGCATGATTGTTATTAGTATAACAGTCGATATTTCATGTATTGTATAATTATAGTATAAAAGTTAATATTTTTTTGTGTTAATACAGAAACGGAATATTGTGTGTATGTGTTTGTTTGTTTGTTTGTTTGGGTGTTTATTCTTTTATTTTGCTGCAATATAAACCATATAACTTGAATGTATGCTTTTGAAGCGAGAAAATCAGAAAAACCACAGAAATTACATAATATAACAAATTATTGACTTTACAAAACTCGACTAAGGGGCGTCTATGATTCTTTGTAATATAAATTCAAGTTTTCCGAGTAATTTAGGTTGAATTTAGTACAAAAACCGTAAAATTTCCTCACACCCTCGTCCCGCTATATAGTCGACGAGTTGACGAGTCATTACTTACATTAAAAACTACTAGAGAGTTTGGTAAATTGAACGCCGCCAGATAATCTAAGGGTCAAATTGGAAATTACTTCAAAACTCTTTACATTGAATATCTAAAGTTGAAATTAGTATCTCAACAGTCTTGATAAAGTATTTAATAAATTTAGACAAATATTATTAAAGATTATTCTCAGAGAATAAATTAAACAGTTAGTAGTCTTTCTTTTTGTTTTCTTTCTTGTTTTTAATGAGTGTAGAAATTGCTTAACTTATTCTAGATATTTAAGTTAAAAATACTGATTTACTCAATTTGAAAAGAGATTCATTGAAACAGACAGGTTTCTACCGCACGGTAAAACTTTACCAGTAATTCGAAATATTGTTTAATTCAAACAATTTTAAACTAGCAAAACAGGCAACTATTGTAGACATTTGGTAATTAATTGAATATTTCATTTGTTCTATCCGTTTAAGATTAACGAGACGTGTGCAAGTGAGCCCAATTAACTCCCCAATTAAGATAAATCTATATACATATAGGGAGCGTATATACATACATACATATACATACATACATACCTACACATATTCAAACAATCTCTACAATGTAAAATAGTTAAATAGGAACACCTAGCATAAGAAATTTGTATTGTTCTACAAAATCGAAAGAAAAACGTGTTTTCTAAAGAAAATCTCTGTTGATTAAATATTCAAAAACCAATAAATAAATAAATAGACTATCAAGTCCCCCATTAAGCTCGTATACCTATATAGAGTATAAGCGTGTAACGTGAATTGCTTACATAATATTTACAAATTCAACTTAAAAATAATTTTTCATTAAACTGCAATTACTGAACCCTAAAAAATACACCGAAAATAAATTCAACGTTAGGCCTTCTAATATTTGAAATTTTCAACAGTTACCCGAAGTAACGATCCACCTTTTTTTTTACACGTACACACCCAATATACATACATTTATATCAATATAATGAATATTATAAAGCAAATAAAAAACGTATTTTATAAAAGATCAAAATTGATACATAAAGACTGAATTCGCTTCTCTGGATTACAAATCGTAATTAATTGGCAGTGTAATTTTGATAAAATGAGTTTTAATATTGGTAGACCTAAATAAATAGTTTCATTATGTTAGACTTACCTTCTTTAGGATATTGAATTGAAAGGATAAAAAACAATTCCTTTTTCATAGTCGATATCGATACTGTATTTCAAAATTCAAAGATGATGTCAACTCAATTTCGTTTTTTGTCAACCACAATTTGCGATACTGTATAAAATATTAGTTTTTTTCTCAGTTTTGCATTAATGTAAATTAAAGTCTAGTCATTTTTTTGTATTTACGTTTATAAACAAGAGCACTAACGTCTGCTTCTAAGAATCTTAATTCTAAAATTAGTTTCCAAAAAGAATCGACTTATTGTTAAACATATGTATATCCATTAATAGAATGCTTTGTTGTTGGTTTATCATCGTTTATAATTCCAAATAGAGTTTCGCATAAGGCTAATTACGTCCATTCAGGACAAGTGTTATCATCAGAACGCGTCCAAACGTGAAGCTTTGCCCCGGAGACGACTGAATCAAATTGCAAACGAATAGTCAGTGTGTTAATTAGTATGTTTTTATTAACAATAAAAGCATATATAAGAGTCCGAAATCAGGTGTATCAGAATATTTAAGTAAACCTTTCCTTGCTGTTAGAATATTTGAAATCGTTATTCTATTATTTTTATGTATATTAACTTATTTGAAAATCTCGACAAAATCTTTACGTGGATATTTTTTAAATAATTTAAAAGCCCTCTAAAATCTTACATAGAAGCGCCATTTGCGCCGACCTCATTTTTGTGTATCTAGTCTGATTTATTAATTAATTAGACGTTAGAGTATTATGTGTAAAAATGTTTAATAATTTTTGAAAATGTGTTAATATTTTCAATTACAAAGTTGATGAAATTTTTTCCAAAAGGATTTAATAAAAATGTTATGTAATAATAAAAAGTTTTCTACTTATTATTACAATGTCGGTCCATTATTAGGTTATATAATACATTTTATTCTATGCTTGAATTGTTTTAAAATAGAAATAGCTATCTAGGTATTTTGGTTTATGAAAAATCGTCGTTAATTTTCATTTTAGATAAAACCTGCATTTAAAATACTAATATTAAGTGATAATTTAAGTGTAGGAAAAAAATACAGATGTTAGTATCTATCCGAATTTCCACTGTTTCTAAATGACTACAAATCTTTGTAAAATATATCTGAAATAAGTTTGTAAACCGCACAGAAGCTTAAAGTTTCAAATTCACATAAACATGGTCCTTGTTTATTGCTACAAAGGTGAGAGTATGTATCCAGTTGCCACATAATTTCTGAACTTGTGCCTCTAACGAACAAGAAGTTTGTGTTTAAATTTAAATAAAGTTTAATTTAATTTTTTGATTATTTAGCAATTCTCATTTAATATTAATTAAAATTGAAGAAGACATGCGTGCCTTTATCATAAATTTTATATCTAATAGATTATAAAACATATATCCTATGTATATAGTTTCTTGTGTAAACAATGATTATTTCCTTTCTGGAACAAGTTTGACAAACTTGAACATTTCCTTTTGATGCGGTTGGAAATTTATCTTTTTTATTGTAAATGCAATTTGAATGTGTTGATTTTGTGGTGAAAATTGTCATATTAATTTCAATATACGATTTTATATAAGTTGAAAATGGATGAAGAGAACAAGAAGAAGAAAAAAACGAAAAACGAAATTAAATAGCTGCAATTCCATGGAGAAAATGGAACATCTAAATATCTAACAATTCCAAGTTTTAGCTACAAAACGAATAAGAAAAGTAAAAGCTTGATACTATAACGCGACCAGGCGTTAGCCAATAACTGTAATCTACAACTTCAAGTCTTTCACAGTAATGGAACTGTTAGTTTTATGCCCAAAATGAAATCGAGAAAACTTGTATCGTTATGGTTTTTTCTAAGGCGGAAGGGGGAGAGTCGATTCTACATCCTTCATAAATACTCATTCAATGTTATTACTTATTACTTTATCAAGTTTTCTTATTCTAAATCTACCATTAATTTAAGTGCCATTAATTAATACTAAGAGATTACCTACACCCTTTATTGTTTATAACAGGTATTCATTGCAAATAGATTTTTAATTTAATAAAATTGTACGTGAGAAGCATTCAAACTTTTAGGGGTTGCGATCAAAAGAAACTGTTATCTTATTAAGGGTGGAAATAGCAGAGAGAAGAGGTGATTATTTAATAGTTTGTTTCCGATTAACTATACCGTTAAAGTTTTGAGATTGCAATTTTAACTTAACAGATTATTGATTCTTGATAAAGGACCAGGATTTTTACTTTGTCGGTAAAATTTTTAATCGCACTTCGCAACCCCGCCATTAATTAATAATGGATGGAAATTGAATTTCACTCATCAAGTCGCTTCAAAGCCAAGTTAATACTGATACTTCTACTTTCATTAAAATATTAATTAGATATTCAAATTGTCTCTAGTTTGACATCTATAGAGAAATATTCAGTAGATTGTTGTTTATATATTGTGTTATTAAACAATTATAATTGTTAAAACTTTTATAATTGTAGTAGATGATGTTTGTCAGTGGAAACGATAAAATATGCCTTTCAAATTACGAATTATATCCTTATTATGGTAGAATTTGGAGAATTTGTGACTGTTCAGGTTAAATCAAATCTTTGAAGTTTGAAGCAGCATTGTTCTAAATACATATAGGTATATACCGTTGAATTTTATTTCTACAACATTATCGGCCTTCTTGTTCGATATAATCATAAATCACATGAGAACGAAGACATGACTGACTGACGTGAAGAGGTTTGTGCAACCGCAGATAGTCTGTTCAGTATTCAAGACAGTAGTTCACATCGACGTTTCGTCATTTGTATTTTACCCAATACCTTTCCTTGACTACCCTCCTACATTTTTACCCCTTCACTCCATAGCTACTATCGTATATAGGAATACGTGCAAGCAGTTACATCGAATTGCACTGCATGATGTCGATTTTTCATGGACATCATACTATATGTTTTAAAAGATTACAACACTTTCTCAAATAAACCGATTCTAATTCATTCTCTGATATTAGATATTTTCAATTTTGCATTGAATTTCCGATTATGTTCTCATATACATACCTACATAGAATTTCCTATAAATTGTTAATACACGTGTCATTTCCAATCGTACGTAAATTATTGAAGATTGACGTTTTTTTTACAAATTACCCTGGCTCCCTGTTGTTTTTCTGCTATTGTTTTTATTCCTCGTGTTGTTTGTTATTGTTGTTGTTGTTGTTGTTGTGTTAAAACGTTTTGGTATATAAACATCATACAATGTATACACACCAATATGACGTCCGAGGAAATGGTTCCCATTTAAATTGCTTTTTTATTAAACTTGACTCTGTTTTATCGTTACCTTCCATTTCATGAGCCAAAATGGAAATAAATCACTTTTTCAACCAGTTTTACTCACTTGAATCATGACAGGCATTGGCATTAATCAAGTAAATAAAATATGGAAAAAATTTTTACTTTTCGCAAATTTCTCTTATATTTCACTTGAGAATTAACCGGAAAAGCTTAAGTAGTCTACTCGTATAATTAATTGAAAGTGGGTGACAATGTTGAATTTGAATAATGTGCTAAATGTAATCGTGTTAAAAGATGTGAAAGAATGAAAATTCCTCTGACGGCATGTTTAAACAATTAGAGAATTTAGAATGATGTAACGTATTATTACAATATTAAATGGCAACTGAGAATTTTAGAGATGATGATAAAGGTGAAGGTTTATAATGTTGAAACATATAAATGGGCTGTATTATGAATCTAACATTTGAAATATTTAAACTTTTAAGCAAATTATGTTTTCTACCATTCAGATCAAGTGACTGTTATCAGTAATTCAAAAAATATTCAAGTTTTCTCTATATTAAAACGTGCACACAGATTGTACACATAGCCTTTTAAGCTTATTAAGTAATTAGTTAAATTTCTTCAAAAGACAAAAGTGATATTTTAAATGTTTCAAAAACTATAATAATAGTGGAAAGATGGACAAGTATTCTTTAATTATTTGCAAGGCCATACGTTGACGTCGATTTATCAAATTTGCTTCAAGTAGATACACTGAATATCTTATAGCAAAACTTCAAAACCAGATAGTCTAAATCACATATCAATTTGAATTTGTTATGCAAGAATACTATGAAATAAAGTGAAGGAACAAAAAAAGAAAACATAATCGATTTGCTGCGGCAACTTGAAGTTAATAACAAGGCGCACACAGAGGTAAGTTGTAAGAAACTACCCAAAACTCACATTCAACCAACTACATTCTTTTCTCATCAGACATCAACAGTAAAGGAGAAAAAAAATCTAAAAGATCTTTGCAGAATTTTATTTGCTTTCAACTCTTACATTCGTAACCATTATTTTGCGTTGGTTTTAAACGCATTCCTTAAAAGATATTTGGAGAAAACTTAAAACGGAAACAACATAATAAGATTCAATAGAATAACTCCAAGTGAATTAGTTTTGTTGAAAGGTAAACATTAAAAAACCGCCACATTTCTAAATCAAGTAAAAAGACTTACAGCATTACTTTTATCTGATAAATCGCACTATTTGCATAGTAGTCTAAAAGCTTATGGAAATCGTTTTGTAAGGTCGAATTATATGTATGTTACTATATTTCATTCAGTCACTGTAAAAATGTAGTATAACTGAACAGTTAAATTGATGATATATCCATGCCTGCTTTATACTTGTCAACTACTAAAAATATACTAAATGAATTTTAAATGAAACTAGAATGGCTTTGTGTTTCGTGATGTGATTATTTCATTTGTACAAAAGAATTGTCATTGTAGAGTAGAATTTCGTTTGGTGAAAAACGATTCACTAAATTTGCACTTAGTAGCTGATTTGACTGTAAAACGTAGGAAAATCGATTCGTATAGAATAATAAATAGAAAACTTGTTAGTGTTATATTTTCTTCTAATAATTGATTTCTCTCATTCACATATTTTATTCATTTTATAATTATTCAGAAAACGAAAAACCAGAACGATATTTTTGCAAAGATAATTCTTGCTGTAAAATTGACCATTACTGGTGTGCTGTTGTAAAAAAATTCAACCATTTCAAAAGTGAGAGCAAATATTTCAGAACGAGAGGCGCGTCATATACAGGCAAATTTTAAGCACAGAAAAGTTGAGAGTACAATTTTTAATAACGAGACCCATGGGGGTAGTTCTATCATACTTTGCTAGAGGCTAAAGAGAGTGTGGGAAATGACGAGAACATCCGAATTTAGTCTGCTCCAGATACTTTAAATTTTAAATCTAATAGTCAGAAATATTTATAAAATACAGAATAGTTATCAAATACTTATAATAAATGTATTCTTAATTAAGAAGTGGCTAATTCCTCACTGTTTGCAGACGGAAATCCTGCTCGCTTATTATAAATAAGTTTTGTTATAAATAAGAAAGTTGCAGGAAGCTCGTAAGCTTATAGTACCCGCATAAATAAGTGCACACTGTTGATAATTTCAAAGTTTTGTCAATATTGTTTCAATGAATATGATCGCATACTTTCAATAAAAATCAATAAAATTCTGTTTAAGTTTGGGAGCCCATTCCCGTTTTTATACCTTAGCTTGATTAAAATCGTTAAGCCAGACAATAATTAAATAAAAATCAGTAAAAAAGAAAACGTACTTTGCTGAAAATTTCGGTTTATTCCGAAATGTATAAATTAGTCATGAATATAATGTAACTAATTGATACGATCGATGTATTATGTATAATTGTGCGGTAGTACAAATACCAAAGACAGGTCTCATACATTTATGCATAACACCACAAACAATTTTCACAATTATATCTAGTTTATAATTTAATAAAATGGTTAATTATGATGTTAAGGTGAATTTACATTTGCTTGAAAACGGTGTAAATAATAAAACTGCCATTCCTCAAAATACATATATAACGTTATCAATAAGTTGTTTATTTTATTAAGCAGCTCATTTATTAAAATTCGTATTGACAATTTGATTTTTATCATAAGATATAGTTCAGGACCAGTGGCGGCTCGTGACTTAAATTAGTGAGTGCTGTTCTTACCGATACACATGCGTAGAGCATCATCAAAAAAGAAATACAGGAGTAAGAGATAATAGGAGCGAAAGGTGGAAAGACGAGAGAAGAAGATAGAAAGACAGGATAAGCAAAGAAAGAAGATAGAAACCAACAGAGGTGCTGCATTTTCCCAGTGTTTATACACGAGTCGCCCTTGTTTAACACACTGAATTTTGAAAATATATCGAAAAAACAATTATTAGATCTGCCACTCTTTCTCATAGTCGATACGTTTTATTGTTTTTGATAAAAAGTCTTTGTCAAATATCAATTTACTCAGCTGCCATCAGTTCCCAAGTACAAATTAGTTAGATTAATTAGCATAAGTTACTTGTGGAAATTTTGGTGAGCTAGCGAACCTTCATTATCAGTACTTAATTTTTTTTGTTACAAAAAAAAGTTGTAATAAAAATGGACATTGGGCTGGAATCAATTTTTAAAAATAGCGTTTTTATGAGATGAAATTACGAAATTTTACCAACTATTATTTTAGTAATTACCATTGTTCTTCCTGTGTGAATGTAAAGTGTTATAGAATTCATGTTTAATAGTATTTAACGTGTAGTTTTTAGTAAATTATTGACAACGTAATTTAATGTTATTTGTTTAAAATGAATGTTATTATTTGAACGTAAAAGTGGAAATCAATAAGTAATATACTATTCGTAAATTCGATATATCGGTTCACCTAACTATGTCATTTTATTTTAAACGATTCCTAGTATGGAGAAAATCTAGTGGAAAATTGTTCTTGGAAAATATTATTTCCCCTTGGTTCAACATTCTTTCAACTTTTAAAGCCTCATTAGCAGTTAAAAAGCAAGTTTATTGTATAGTGGTTCTTTTATCTTCATAAAATTTATTTCAAAACCCGACTTATTGAAATTTATTAAAAACCTAAATTAGCCAATTTTGTTGTTAACATTTCTTTTTATAGCAATAATTAATTAATTCATTATTTGAACACTTTCTATTGTAAATAATTAACTAAAATAATTTTAATAAAATTTTCTTTTGTTAAAATTAATTACTAAACTGGGATATGATGATAGTATACGCCTCACGGGTGCCAGCATAATAAATACATATACGGTCTTTACGATCAAATTCATCATACTTCAGGCGCCTCTGAAAAATTCGTATTCCACAATTAAAATAAAAAATGTAACCTTCTATGTCCTTTTACAAAGCTCCCTATTTCTGTGAAATATTTCTTTGTAATATTCCCTATTTATTTTCTCCCACATCTTCATGGTTAATTCTTGTTTCCTTTATATGTTCGCAAATGTTTTTATTCATATTTTTCAAGGAAATATAAATTCCAAAAATGTGAACATCTCCATTTAAATTATTTTCCTAAATTCGAGTTATCTATAAATATATAGAATTAATGAAATTGTTATGGATTGTTTAAATTGTAGAATGGATAAAATAAAGTGGATCGTTCATTAATTTCTTTCTACTTGTTTGTGGTGGGCTTCAGAAAGAAAATATGTGTCTAAATACTCGTATATGCGCCATGAATAATTTTATTCCAAATATTTTGTTGAAATATGTTAGAAACACAATATTTATTTTTGACATTTGCCTCAAATAGTTAAAGAATTACAGTCAGAAAATACGCAATTATTCAACTATTCTAAGATTTTCAAACAATTATTAAAAGTGTTAAATTCATTTATGACTGACAGAATTTTAAGTACGCAATTTGTCTTTTAAATTAATGTGAATTATGCATTTAATGTTTACAAAACGTTTTCAATTTGCAGAACGACACGCTAAGGTGAAAATTTTGTTACAATCAACATGCATTAACTACAAAACTTATAATTATGGACATTGATTTTAATTGATTGAAACGTGTTTTAGTCTTTTTTTGGTTAATTTTGAATACCTTTCAAGATAATCTATATTTTTTTTGTTAAAAAAGAAAAATTCTAAATTCCTTGTTATAAAGGAATAAAACGAAAATTGCATCGAAACGGAAAAGTTTTCGTTGTTTATTTTTAATTTTCTTTCCAGTAAGTATTTTTTGAAAAAATTTCACCGAAGCTAAGTGTGGGAGTTGAATTTCTCTTAATAATGAAGGATTATCCCTCCTCAGTCACGGAAAATGTTCGCTTTTTGATGGCTGAAACAAAAAAAAACATTGAAGAAAAAAGAAGTCATCAGATTCCTGGTTATAATAGACATGATGCGCTTTTTCCTTTTCTTCGTATCTTTCAAACATTCGTAAATAATGCAATGTGCTACGTTATTTATTCTCTCTCTCTCTCTTTCTCTCTGGCTTAAAGATTTTTACATAAAATACGAATTCGACTTTGTTTTTCTTACAGATTTCGTTAATCCACTTTATTTCTAATTTGTTGTTGCAAAAAATTGTTTTTAGCTGAATAGAATTGAAAGTGGCTGAGTCGTATTCTGTCGATTTCACACAATTATTTTAGGTGAAATGTGGTCGGGAGTTTTCCTCAGTTAGTTCGATTTATCCGTGGAAATAAAATGGAATGTCAAATAAATTCATCTTGATGGACAGGCATAAAGCTTTGCGGTTTCGAGCGTAAAACAACTTAATTTGCATACGGTTTTTTCATAACGTACTTTTTTATATTCGAATCCATACATCACTGTGCTT
>JAZBGW010000151.1:11419-37411 GCA_037464815.1 Mylabris variabilis
TGAAAATGACGCAATTGTGTAAAGCGTTTTTATCCTAACCACATTCCAGTTGAAACACAATGCGAACAATTTGGGTAGAATGGCCCCTGATATATGAGAATTTGCCTGAAATACTACTGGAATTGATATCCGTAGAGAAATAGAGCTTGCCACAGGTGGGATTTAAGGGTGCTCGTTCTTACATGTCACAACTTAAATCAGTTTTTATGTTTACAACCTTCATTATTAGAGTTCACAGAACGAAAAAAAGAACATATCACCCCCATAAAAAGTGGAATATATTATTGTTAATACCAAAAAAAAGGGAAATAATTGGTTGTTTTGTTTCTATTGATTTTTGTACAAGATAAAGATTTTATATTTGGTGGAAAATAAATCATTAAAGAAAATAATGTTAGTATTATGGTCAACGTTACGTAACTAAATAAGGATAAATTATTTGTGGTCAACAAAAAAGCGTGCAGAAAAAAAACGATAAAAAACGGAACGAGCAAATTTGACATTCATTGGTATTCTCTAACGAAATCGTTATCTGCTGTGATAATTAAATCAATTTTTATAGGCCTTGTCTTCTTACCTTATTGAATAGTTTCTACTTTTATTAAGAACAATTTCAAGAAACAAACTAATAATTTGATGGCATGTAAACATATTAATTATCCATTAAATTTATCAGTCAAGGTTATCGATTAAAAGATATCTAATGGATATACATCAATATAAATCACGAAATAGTAATTATCTGAACAAATAAAAACAATCAATAACTTATTATATCTCACTCAATGTATAATAATAATAGCACCATTATCATAATCATAGATACACCCACACTATCACTTTTTGGTTGTATATGAACGTGAACTAATTTACTTTATCGTTCAGTAACAATATTTTGAATAGAATTATAATTATTTTTAAACAAACACCAAACAGATAACATAAGAATGTTTTATTATAACATTTACATACTTAAATATTGATTGAAATTATGTTTTTCGCATAGACACATATGCATAGCTTATGTGTACAAAAAGCAAATGAAATCATTTAAACATTGAATAGTATTTTAATTAAAATTCCAGTTAATTCGTAAAATAATTGGTATTAAAGTCGTGTTACGTTCAAATTAAATTATTATTAGATAGATTATAAATTTTAGTTAAGCTTAAATTTGAAATATTTGCATATTAATTTCACCGTGATACGTGCTTTTGATGATTTTCTATTATTCTAAATTATTTATATTATAAATAAAATCTTAAAGTATGATTGTTTTTATAAAATGGATAGAATTTTAGTTTAGAAAATTCCAAAATGAATTTCTATTAAAAACAGATTACCTCCTAGTGTAAGCTTTTAAAAAGGATTTTATATAAATTTTGGTTTTTTTCTTTTGTAAGAATGGCTCTCCTGTCATTTTTCATAGTCAAATATGCGTGACCGCATGTTATTGGAAATTATATATTGATTTAAATATTAGTTTTACAAAATGATCAATTTGAAATTTTTCTTATATTGTAGAGAATATTGGTTGTAGTTAGCATCATCTGGTTATTATATGTTCTAATATGTGAGCTTGTTCAACGTGGACAACATGATTGATATAGGGATAGTAATAATAACGTGTAAACCGAAATATTACCCCATATTCAAAGCTTTATAGAACGAGATTGTTTATATAATACCCAACAAAACAAGGTTTCTGATACAAAACGTTAGCTGACCGACCTACAGTTTACAGTTTCATAGTTTTCCGTTGAACAAATAGAGGATCTGAATTGTAATTGTTATGATATACCTAAGTAAAATGAAAGTGACACGAATTATTTCGTTCTTTTCATTATAATTTATACAATCTTGTAGTTGTTGGACGACCTGCAAGTTTGGATTGATCAATAAAATGAGAACTTTGATTACCGCTATTTCGTTACTTATTCAACTGAAAAACTAAATTTAGATTAGTTGTTTTGTTGTTATCTAAAAAGGGGACTTAAAGGGTTAAACATCTTACTTCAATTTATCTAAAAGGCGTAAAGATGTTTAATCTCTCCCTGTGGCTTAATGCATCTACTATACTGTTGTGTATTGTATAGAATATGACTATCCAAGATTTATGTCAGTATTTTTGGAAAACTACATTCTAAGCTTATTTTATAACGGAAATTTTGTTCAAAATATTGTTATAAAGAAGAGACATAATACACATACAATTTATATTCAATGGAACAACAATAAATACGTTACAGCTGCAAAGGAGTGTATTTCCAAAACAGAATTAACTATATTTCGACTTAACTATTCGAGAAAACAAATGTTTGGAAAATATACGAACATTGAATGACAAACTAATTAAAGACGAACAGCCATCCCTATTTCTATCTCATTCTTGTTAGTTGTTGTGGAAAGGGACACATTTATTTGTGGTTTCAGCTTAGATGTCTTGGGAAACCATTGGGATTGTTTCTGAATTACACTTCGTGCACACCAACGCCTTGTCTCGTTATAAAACGAAATAAATTCCATTTTAGATTTAAAAAGAGCAAAAAAAAACCGAATCGAAAACGAGATTATTCCAACACCTGTCTGCTGTATGATTTTCTCGGTTATGTTTCAAAATATAAATGTCAGCATTCTAAAAAGCTGTCATTGTAATTTTAATGATCTAACTGTCAATTAGTCTCAAATATACTCACTTCATTTTGTTGTAGTAGCAGCGAAAAGATTTATCAGTCCAATATTAATCTTAAATCTCTAAACATTACATTATCCAAATAACCATCAATGTAATATAAAAAGACAAATTAGTTGTTCTTGCATCTGTTCATTTTTGAACAAATTAAGCAGCGGTGACTGTATATATTGTGTTTAATTTAACGCGCAACTTTGACAGTATTTCAAGCTTAATTGTCGAGGAAATTGAAAAAAGTTCCAAGAAGTTATACAACGACATCTAAGCAATATTTTAACAGCGAATTGACCTTTACATTAATTAGAAAATTGAAGAAATTGATGCTAATTACCGTTTACGTAGAAAGCTCATTGTGAAGTATTTTTTACGATTTCGATCGATCGATTTCGTCGACGAATAGGGTATAAGTTTCAGATGAGACGCTTTAATGTATCAAAACATGTAAGCATCTCCTTGTGGGATACAGCGTATAAGATATTAAGCCGGCTATAAATATTTTAAATAAGGAGGTTGGAATTAAGCTGACTACTTCCAGTAATTTTAAATATTGATGTTATCAAATTAAACGCTCAAATTTGCTGTGGTTAATTTAAAAATTAGCAACTATCTCTGTTTTTAAATAGTAACTAAGAATATTTCGTTTATAATTAATAAACATTAGGATTATTAGTGGGAATTATCTAATATTATGTAATGTACCTTAAATTACTACACCTTCAATGTTATGTTAAACAAATGATTGTCGTAGTTTAGGTGCAGCCTGCAAAACATATAGATTCCGACCTTCCTGAAGTGGTAAGCTTCATGCTTAACTACTCACATGAGCGATTAACAAGCCATTAAATTACAGATTCAAGTACAGCTGTATTATTTGCTGTTGGTTCTAGTGCGTGTTAATAACAAAATGAAAATCAACTATTAAAATTGATTGTTTTATTATGCAGCATTATAGTTTACAAGTAGGTTTCTCCCTTGTTTTTACCTATAGTTCATGATATGATTTAGACGATAACAAACGTCCTTTTGTGCAAACTAGGTAAGAAGATAGATATATAATTCGATGAAATTCTAGCTGAATGTGAAACCAATTTATTTATGTGTTTTTGAGAGTCGAAGAAACGGTTCACTTTTGAATTATAATATCATGAAATTTAAGCATCAGTTTTTTTGTTACTTCCAATTTCTGATGTTAATATTATACTAAATGTTACTATTTTCATCGAAATCATCTCTACGTCACGAATGGTGAATTGAATTATCATTTCATCATTTATCGAATCGATCATTTACAATTGTATTACAATTGGAATTGAATAAAATTTGTATTCAGAAGTTAATAATAGAAACATAACAAGGTATCTGTGTTATCGCGAATTAACAAGTAGTTTATTCAGTATAACGACTTTCATTGTTAGATGATTGCAGAGCTATCAAGTGCATATAGTTGGTTTTTAATAAGCCAACAAAAAACACTTCATTTATTTTGTAATTAAATTATCTAAATTTAATAAGTTCAAGTCTGAAGATTTAACTAAATCTAAAAGTTCCGGGAACGAAATTACTTAAGAATATTTTCAGACGTAACATATTTAGTGTTGAATTCAAAATTCGTTAGCAGATTTTGTCTTAAATTAGCCCTAATGAAAACTATTACTAAACTTCCGTTAAAGCGGTTGTCTCAATGGCGATCTCTGGTTCTAATTCTGAAGTTTCTTTACTCCTTTAAATAAGCCTATACAACTTATTCACTTGAAAAATAGGCTCGAATACTATTTTTTTTTTCATTTCAAACTCAGACTTTTCTTGAAGCTTGTAAAGTTTTGATATATTTCATGTATGACAGCTTTAGTAGCGTTTTGATATCTTGATACATAAATATCATAATCATAAAATAGATTTAATACATAATAAGTCGAATCGTTTTTATTAACATGTTATTTAAATTTATTGATATTAACTATCATATGTTTTTATTATGGAACGTGGAATGTTTTATTTTCGACATTTCGTAGTTAAAGCAGAAAAGTCAGTGCTTTTATTATGGTTGATTTGAAATGGCCATTATAAACAGGATTATGTTAATAGAGTTGACAGTGCAAAGGTTTTGAATGGCAATTTTTATGTGTTTACAGGCTTGTCGGATTGAAGTTCTCAAACTAATTCGCCGTTCAAATGCCACCATTACAACATTAAAATTGTATAAATGTTTATTTAAACGTTGAACATTTTCCGTTTTGATTGTGGACAGTATTCGGCTTAGTTCAATTTATGAGAGCCACTGTGTGGACGGTCCCTAACGATTTCCACGGGAATAACGCAAAATAGTAGTCAATATTGTTGAATAATTCAATAATACTGTTTGAAATGGCTAGAAATTGGCAGTACAATAATTTCTAAATATAAAAATATGTGTACATATTTATGTCTAGTAGTGAATTAATAGTTTTGACTGAAAACTTAAAATAGGAATGCTAAACATGGGTGTCTGGCTTCATTTGTTCGTTGTAGAAATAAATGTTGTAAACAATGTGCTGACTTGGCTTTACCGTTTTCAAACACCAGGGAATCTAGTTTCAGACTTGCGTTTTCAGTCTGGCACGCAGAATCCTTCCAACAATGTTGGTATTCCTGTCATTTCTTCTCAAATACAGGTTCTTCTGAATTAATACGACATTATTCGAAGGATAAAGTCTACACGCTTTGTTACATTATTTCAAACAAGGCAACAAATGAAAATTATACTATTTGAGGATCATTTCAATGAACTAAAAAAAAACAAGTCAAACACATACTTATTTCAATATAATAGCCATACCGATTTATCAAAGCCCATCAATAATTCCATTTGTAACAACAGAGCTTGTTTTTATTATTTATTGTTAAAATGAAACAGTAACTGATTTCGTTCGATTTATCTTAATCAAAATACCATCAAAATAATTACAATAAATATTGATGAGCTATTCTTCTGCCATTTAATATTATAATGAAACCAAATAATTGTTTCAATACTAACCAACCGGCTAAAAAAACGTTTAGTAATGCCGTAGAAACAGTGGCGGACTGGCCTATCGGGCGATGGCATGATGGGCCTGAAAGGTGATGACCGGCTTGCCGCTTCTTCTGTTTGAACTGAAAAAATTTAAAGTGAATCAAGAATATTGTTAAACTGCAATGAAAATGAATTACAGTCTAGTCATTACAAGTTCTATGACTTGTTTGACATTAAGTTATCGTCTGATTGTGAGATAAGCTCATCATAATCGAGCCAAAGGAGATACGCATCATTTGTCTTTATTGGGTAGAAAAGAAAGGGAGAATGATAATTTTTTTTAGCTATGACGACTCCATCTATAGTAGTTATTGCTGCCCTACAAAACTTCACTTCTCTTTCTATCTCACAATACAAATAAATGTGCATGTCTCATTTTTAACAGTTATAATCATGATAACTCGTTATCAGAGTACAAGTTGATGTTTTTTTCTAGCTTACTTGCTTTAAGAAAAAACACCAAATATTTACCGTCTGTCTGTCTGTCTACTTATAGTAAGCCATTCCTAGCCATTTTTATTACCTTTTCGCCTATTTTGTTCCATTTTAATTTACTTTTTCCTTTCATTTCTTTCGCTTTGAAATAATGACACATGAACATATTGTAAAAGCCCCTTGATTGCGGAAGTGGCAAACGTACAAAGCTTTAATTCAAAAGGAATTAATGCATTTCATATGATACTTACCATATGTGTTTCTAATTGAAAAATCGACAACAAGGAACACTTGTTTCTTTTTTGACATGTTTTACCATCTAATTGTTGACTCCTAGCATCATTTTATTTAATGTACTAATAATAGCATGTGTTGGCAAAGAAGCGTAACTTAGTTGCGTATTCAGTACGTTAGCTTCGTTATTTTGGTGTAGGCACAAGGTTGTTGTGGGTTCACACAGCTTTATATTCCAATAACGCATCAGTTGATCGTAAATAAACACCCTTCATGGAGTTATTCGGCACAAATTCCTGCATTCTGACGTTGGCGTCGGGTCAGCTTCTAACTTATACCAGGTAGCGCTGCAAACAAGATGGGCAGTAGATCGTTTATCAATGTCGGTCTAGGACTTTAGTTCTGTCTTCAACCAACCCTGATACATCTCAAATTTAGGCTCGTACAGCCTTCCGCTTTGACATTTGCTAGAGGAATATGGAACGCCGGAAAAATACCATCATTCATGACAAAGTCTCCACTGCACTATAATCTACTGTTGTATTTGAATACAGCTCTAATAAATATAAATGTATATATACATAGTTTGGAGCAAAATTTGAAAGTCACAATGAAGTTTCAAGCAATTTTCTTTGTAGCGAAACTACTAGAAAAAAATGATTTCAAATTTTGTTGTGCCCCTGAAATTTAGTAAATTTACAATCGATAATGTGTGTGTGAATGTTATTTGAAAGATGCAAATTCTAAATAATAGAAATTATTGTAAATTTCATAGAAGTATTATACAGGGAGAAATCTAAATCCCTAAAGGTTTGAACCACGCGTAGGGCCCGAAAAACTGAGCTGATATTTGTAATACATAGATTAAAGAGTCGGTATGGCACATAGAGACAGTGAGGTTTGCGTATTTTAGGGAATTTTAATTTCACCCTGTATAAATTTGAGTAGTAAATCAGCATGACAAGTTTTTACATTAGTAGTTGAATAGTTCTGTATTTAGTCAGTCGGTGTAAAGCTTGCGTGTATATCAGATTTGTCAGTCTTGTTTAGAATGTTACGTTGCTTGTTACAGATAATCCATTTTCACGTGTTAGAATTACCAGTTAAATACAGATTTAAAGCGACTCAAGCACTTGACAATTGCTCGGTGAATTATAATTAACCAATAATGTTTCTAGGGACCAAATTGCCAAAAAAGATAGGCCCTATATTTTTTTATCGATTACAGGTGAGCAAAGGTCTGCACACATTAATCTACTCACTACCGAGAAGAAAATCGGAAAAAGGAACGTGTGTCATTTTGAGAAATTGTATAAATGGAAATATATCATGCTGGTAGATTTATTACAGATAAAAAACGACTTTAGATCGAAAAATTGAAATGAAAGCCCTATTTTTAGCTTTAAATGAAGGCGAGCAAAAATATAATCACTATTGAACTATTTCTTACTATTTCATAGCTAACGAAAAATTTGTGGGCGTATCAAATACAAAATATAGTCTTTTCGTAATCTAGCAGGGAGCAATTTAATATCAGACATAAATGCAGCAATGTTTGCTATCAGGATGTTCCAACGGGGTATTGGACTATGTCTCGAGTTCATCGATTGCGATTCAGTGTGTTTAAACGCGTCATCCCTCGCGGGGATCATCAGTTTTGGTTTCTCTTTAACCTTCCTTTTCTCTGCTTTCATAACAGTAATCTGTTTTTTATACTGCTAACATCAAGCTATCCGGTAAATTTTTTCCAAAACTTTCTCACTTTGATGTCTTGATAAACACAGTCATTTTTCGACGGTTTTTCTTAGAAATATAATCAACGTAATTACTTTTTATACAAACACTCATAAAATACTAAATTTGCGTTTGAAATTAATACGCAAATTAGAAAAGACAAATTTTTATTTTTCAAATAATTGAATATTTAAATGAAAATAAAATGAAACGAAATAAAATAAACTAAACCATTTCTAATGTGATTCTATCTTAGACATTTCAAAACTGTATTCATTTCTTTTAACATAGAAGTTTATCAGCTCAGGTTCTTTCTTTTATATTATCAACAGCCAACGGTTATACTTATAATAAAAAAAAACTTTACCTACAACATTGAGCAGCGTCGCAATTGTAGAGAATAGCTTCCTTATGGAGATAGTTTAACCTATCGCGACTGAAATCTGACGATTTCCTCAGAAATAAACTTATTTCATGTGTTCAAAAGCTTTTCTCTTCATGCTTCAAACAAAAATAAATATAAGCGATTACTGTAACACAAGTTACAGATGTTCATTTATGATTTTGATCGTGCGTCCTTCAATACATTCATACATAAATAGATCAAAATCTATCATACTTTTCCTCTATTAAATTGCAAAACTTGAATAATACAAGTCTGAAGATTCTACTTCCCAATTATATTATATCATCTTATTATTTGTTTTAAAATAGACTTTAAAGAGAAGCTTATTATTATATTATTGCCAGGATATGGTATATACGGCGACAGTATATGCTTTGAAGCTTTTTGTTTATGGTTTCCATAAGTTTTTCTTTTACCTTAGATGTTAGTGTGATTCAGGAATTCGAGATGACTGAATTTACATTCCAATATAACATTGCATAAAAGATGTGAGAGAATGTAAATATTCACAATGTTATATTGTTTGATCTAGCATTATCAATATATCATTTTTTGTCAATTTTTTTTGTTTCAAATAAATATTGGAATTTGCACGTGAAAAGAAAGAATTTAGAAATTTCCGGTATACACGTTCTGTAGCCTATTATTAGCAATATCTTGACAGTTGGAGCGTATCAAACTGTTGTTAATTGCACTGACTTTTATTAAAATCCAAGAGAATCGTTTGTTTGATATGGGAAACATCGTCGACCTTTTAAACGACAGAGTTTTATGAAGACTTAGTATTCTTTTTAAATAGTTTCCTCAATATTTGAAAATTATTAAGGTAGTAAAACTATACCAGGTGTACCATGGTAGTTCCTCTCACAGTTGGCTGTGCTTTTGGCAACGTAGTATCGTAGGTTGGTTTACAATTGACATTTGCTAATGTAATTTTTAAGTGGACGAACCAAACTACGATACTACGTAACCAAAAGCACAGATAACTGTGAGAAGAAATACCGTGGTATACGCTGTAAAGTTCTTATGGCAAATCCCATTATTTGGCGAGCGATTCCCTAGAGACTGTTTTAGTAAAACTAGAACCTTGTAGCTTATTTGGAAAAAAAGGAAAAATTGACAAAAAAGTGGTGGATATCGATCGTTACAAAAAAAAAGAATGGATCTGTTATGATCAACCGGGACAGTCTTATGTGTTGTTGGCGAAAATCGAGAGGTTGCCGAACAAAAGCTGTCTAATTGTACTAAAATGGTCTCCAGGGCCTCCTGTACATATTTGAAACATTTTTCGAATCACTCGCCAAATGCTGGGAGTTGCCATAAGAACTATATGTGTGTGAACCACCCGGTATTGTTATTATTATTGCTATTTTTTTTTGGTTGAAGAGGATTATTCTGCAATTTTAATAATTCATAAGCCCTAATATTGTTCGTTCGATTTGTATTGTTTTATATACGTGAATTGATTTTTTTTAATTGTTCACTAGCACACCATACAATTATACAATGTAGAGTTCTGAACGGGCATAGATGATTAGAAGTGTCAGAACTGAGTTAAAACATATCTTATTGGAATAGAATGACGCTTGTTAGTTATTAATATTCAACATATGAACATTTAAATTGTGAACAATAGATAATAAAGAGTAGACAGTGTAATATGTCATTAAAAAAATTTTAATCTCATCATACGCCTCCTACTTTATTCCATTAATTTTCACTATTACAAGAATGTAATGACATTTGATATGGCCAGAATTAATAACTAATAACATTACAAACTTAGACAACATTGATCAATGTCTTGAAAAGTAACAAACCGCTTATAGTTGTAAATGAATTTGAATGTGTTTGGATCAATAGATGATATTTCTTATATTGAAAAGTCCACCTCAAATATTCTTTTATGTAAAAGAGATTTTCCGAGTCTCACGTTTGGTTGCCCTTTATTTCGGTTGCTACGACTATAATGTAACGGATTAGTCAGCAGATATTACATTGCCGCACCATGAGTTGCTATGGAAAGGATCAACCTTTGATGGCCATTTATATCCAACATCACAAGTGTTTTCAGTTTTCACTCAAGATAACTCGCTTGGAAATATTTTAATTATCCACTCGTTTTAGGTGTTTAATCTTTTCGGTTCGGCTCTTTTCTACCTTAATATTCACCTATATCGTTAACAATTATCTAATAAGAAGACAGTTTTGATAAATTATTACAATTGTTATCAGTCTTCAAAAACAGTGGAAATAACGTGCTAGTAATTGGCATAATCTTACGTAATCCATATTATGATAAATGAATATGATCCAGGTAATCGTACGTAATATATTACAATTTTGAATGGACGGTAGGACCAGCATAGGAGGGTGTCATAAGTCATAGGTCAAACGGATTTGATTTGTAATATATGGGTGTTAATCACATCTACTTACACATCTATAGATTCCGAACTCTTATTTTGTCTAATTAATTTGAAGTTATTTATGAACGGTGGAAAAGAAAACCCAGAAAGAAAAGATGAAATAACGTGTGCACCATCTAAACAAATCTACATTTATTGGTCATAAATACCAATAAGGTATTTCCTATATCATACGCACATTATCCACTCGACATCTGTGTTTAATTCAAATAGAAACTGCAACGCTTTAGGTCGTAAAATTCTCAAAGATACATTTTTTCTATCATACGCGACGCCAATAAAAAAGCATTCATAAAATTCGACACGTATCTTAAAAATCTTCACGAATAATACGACTTTTGAACTTTCCATCAAACATACAATATTTATATACTTTTGTTTGGATTGTATAGGGAAAATAGATGCATTTTATGATCGAATAAAGTACTAAGGGATCGGCTTCTTTGTTTTAACGATCTAAAGCTTAATGTAAAGTAGCCGACAAATTAATGGTTCCTTTGAAACGCGATCATTAAATTCTTCTTCTATATGAATTATTTTCGTAATTTTTCTCATATCGTTCAAATTCACAATATAATGGCATACTAGATGTGTGATATTAAAACTTATTAGTTTGATATAGCTCATTTGGAAGTTTCTCAGAAACGTTCATTTTGGACAAGAGCAAAATTTTCAAAAGCGAGCTAAACACGTAAAACGACAACGAATGACTTAAAAACCCTCTCAACCAGGGATTCAAACCGAAATTTCGACCGGAACGAAATCTGGAACTGAACTGAAAACGAAAATCGTTTATCTTTCGCTCGTCAACTAATAAAAGTTTCATACTATCGACCGACACCTTGTGTGTATAAGTGAATACTTACTGTAAAGTCTGCACTGTCCTTCGCATGTGTCCTAAATTATTAGTCATAAAGCGAGAATTTCAATAATAACAATAATAATCCTTCAAACGATTTTATATGGAGTAATCGATTTGATATTAAAATCTGTATGTATTCAAAATTCTTTATATAGGAACCGAAATTAGATGTTGAACATTGCAAATAACTAAAAACGATTGCTTTCGAAACAAAATTACATACGTTTCTACTCTCTTATTTTCACTCACATTAAATTTATTGAAATTGAAAATTTTGTAGATTTTTTTTTCATATACATCTAGTCAACTACATATTAAGTTGTAAAACTGACTTTAATGTTGTTCAATTCATAATCGATACAATCACAAGAAATGTTTATAGGCAAACTATCTATACATCGTCGGTATAAAATATAGGGACTATCAAATTTTTATATTTTGTAATCTGAAAAGGGGCGGATATTTATTCACTAGAACGTATACTAGAAAGCCGAATAATTGATACTATGACATTAGAGTGGCATATTTATGTCAAATGTAAATCATTTTACTTTTCAACGAACGAACTGTTTAGTGACAGTTATAGTTTGTACAGTAAGGCGTTGACAAATGTTGAATCAGGCAATAAATAAAAATTTTAAGTAATCGAAATAAAGATTGATGACATTTCATAATATTTACAATTTAAGAAAACAGCCACAATATATTTAAATTTGTTTCTTCACCCGATGAATTAATTTTTTTAATAACCATATTATTGTTCTGGCTGTTTTGTTTGTTCAGGCAATAATAAGTGATCGAGAAACACTTCATTAAAACGTCCCCTTGCAGGAACAAAATAAAAATATGCTTTATAAATGGGGAGCGACGAAAAATCTATGCACTTTGAGAGAAAAAAGGTTTCCTTTTAAACGTGCCTCAGTTAAATTTATAATATTATGCTTGGAAATATTGGGGAAAACATACAGGTATCGATAGATTGGTTGTATTGTTTTTCAACTTATTCAGCTTCTTTTGTAGGGGAAATCGTTGTTGTTTTGCTACAAAATACCGAATAAATACAAAAATATTTTATAAAGAATCTTTTTTTTTGTATAAGTAACGCTAATGGAGGTGTATTTTTATTTATTTTTCCTTTTTTGCTTTTTCGTATGTTTGTTTGTTTGTTTATTACGAGTAAGGGAATCAGAGACATTCCCTACGGTTAGAAGAATAAAATGGATTAGAACTTAAATAAATTATGTATGTCGTCGTTTGCAGTTTTTCTCATTTAGGAATCTGTTAAGCAAGTGTTTATACGGAAGAATTACAGCTTTATTTTTCCAGTTGATCTTAGCGTATGTCATGTGCTTTATATTATTTTAGAATAAATCTAATTATAAATGAACATCTTATGTTTTTTCATAAAAGTAAATTGCAATCTGAATACGTTCAAAGTGTACTTTTTGGCGCATTAAAAAGAATTACGATTGTTTGTAGTGAAGTTTTCAGTTTTACTATACAATTGGCGAGCATTTCGGTAATGTTCTCTATATTCAACATGACGCTAGTACGCTCTTACGACCGTTGAATGTATTGCCGTATTTTTTTTGTTTCACAAGTATAACCAACTTGAGAATGCCTTCAGATGTAAAACTAATCTATGTCTAGATTACTGGGAAATTGAGATTGAATTTTTTTATATTTTCTCGTTGTTATCATTCATTTTATATGATTTCATTATGTAAACACCACGTGGAAGTACGTTGGGATTAAATCGCCGGATCGTGTGTGAGTTTTGTTAAATTTAATAAACAAAACGTCACAAGTTTTTCGGCCCTTCATCAAACACAAAGAAAATTAAACTTGAACTAACTTGATTGTTAATAAGTTTATAAGTCTTGATGTAATGATAAAACCCGACCACAAAGCCGCACGCCTTGTCTTTGTGAAATCCAAACAGCTCTTCTATCTCTCAATATCTAGATATATTTTTTTATCATATTTGCATGGTGAACTTAGTTTTTATAAGATGCCTGCTTTGGACAGCTTAGCTAAAGTGAAATATATACACTTTACAAAAACTTTTAGCTTGACTGACGTCTGGTGTTAAGTAGAATATAATCTCTGACTCACTGATGAACTTATTTGTTGTCACGTACTTTTTCATAACAAGGTATATTTCACATTTTTCTTTAAAGCTATTTTCAATACAAACGTTTCTTCTTAGAAAACATGTCTTAAAAGATTCATAAAGAAACAACAACTTGAAAAATTTTAATGATACTTGGATGTTAGCCAAATTTTCAAGTGTACAAACGTTATGTTCGACTTTTGTTAACTGACTAGCATAAAATGAATATATAATTTAATCTGTACTTGAAAACAACAAATGTTTTTGTATCACGAATATCACGAGACTATATACATATTTGAAAAATTTATAACAGTATAGTAAAATATTATAAACGAAATTCTACTTGATTTATTACTATATTTAATCAATTTTAGTTATTCAACCCCTTGAAAATTTAATTACTGATGACGTGCTGGGTTAATTTTCGGAGATACATGCAACTATCCGTTGGAAGATCTCTAGAGAGTAGAGAACCCAACCAAACATTTATATGTAATAGAGTCTTCTCAGTTTTAGTGATGACAGTATTGTGGTTTTGGCTATACACCATTTATAAGTAATATTACATTATGTGATTTTTAGTTAATTAACTACTAAATTTATCAAATAAAACATGTAAGTAGAAAATTTAATAATTACAAGGTTTAAACTAAAGTCTACACTGATTGTGAGAATGGTAGACCAATTTGGTTCTGTGGGTCACTTCAAAGTAAGCTCACTTCATGAGGACCGCAGAGAGTAATTTAATTTAACGCAAGGGAAAAGTGAAAAGCGCCACGTATAAAGAAAGTAGAATTTTTTTTACTAAACGATCCACAAAAACACGCTACCGGTGCCTGTATAACTCAGGTTTGAGAAAAAACTAGTTTATTATAAATTAATTAAGAATATTTTAAAAGAATTTATTTTTATAATTATGTGAACGCGTTTGTACAGTGAAAAATTGTCATTAAAAACGATGAGAACCAAAATGGAATAAGTAATTTGAACGATTTCTTGTTCATATTAGTTTTTGTAGACGTAATTTACCTTCGAATATTTTCATTTTTCGATTTCTTTAAAAATATCATGTATCAAACGGTATCAAATATTTGTAAAAGTTGATTCATTAAAATTCTAATATAATATACAAAATATAAGTAAAAAGGCATTTTCTAATAATAAGAAATTCTAGACTTTAATATGATGTAAAGCGTGAAAAGTTTGTAGAAATTATTTTTGCAACATATGTGTTTACATTTTTTTTAGTCTTTCCAACATACACATCTCCTTTATGTTAATATAAAATATACATAATCTTAGGCTGTTTATGCAAATATTTCGTCAAGTCCTTCAAGATCATTTGAAATTGAATACGTGAAATTAGAGAGGTTTTAGGCTTTAATTTTTGTAGCATTCCGTGACTTTCGTGTTAACAAATCCCCATCTTCATTCACATATCCAAATAAATGCGTTTTAACATGAAAAATTTGCTATTCGGTTGATGATATCCGAACATGTCGACTTGTATCAGATTCCTATATAACATAACGACATGTGATAGTGTATTATATTAATACGCTATAAGGTTAACATCATATTATGTCAAACAAATGTCAATGCTCTCTTATTATACCTACATGTACCTATCTTCTACTGCTTCTCTTATTACTGTTCTTTTTGGTATTTTATAATCGTTATTTTAATTAACGAAACCTTATAAATTTCAGGAAAATTTCTTTTGATCACCTGAAATTCTATCCTCTATTGATTGTTAATAGTCAGTTCACATGAACGACTCTGTGAAAATGATCAAAGCAAAAAATCCATGGTCGTTCTTTCAACTATTTACGAAACTAACGTCTATGCATCAACTTTATCAGATTGCTTGTGCTGAAAAAATTGAAACTGTTTAATTATTTTCAACTCCATCAATTTTATATTGGCCACAATTAATTTTTTATGCATTCTATTTCAATTTACTGTGCTTGACTATAGCAACAATAACGTATATACAGGGTTATTCACGTCAGACGAAAATTTCTTATAGCAACTCCCATTAGAATTAAGGCCACGTAGCTCATTGGGAAATTGGTAAAAAAACGCTTTATTCCGACAATGTCGCGATTTCCGTCAGTCGACGATACGAATAAATCGATTAGCAATAAGAATGGCTCGTAGATCATACGAAAATTGATTTTTCTCGTTGTTCTCATTTGTATCTTAAAAAACTGGATAAAAATCTTATGTGAGTTATCCTTTCTGTTATTTACTATTTTTAACTGTGTGTTTACTGCTCTCACAGTTGCGAAAAACGATAAAAATAAATTTTAGTATAATCTACGAACCATTCTTAGTTGGTTGGCGGAAATCGCGAAATTGTCGAAATAAAGCGTTTTTCGGCTAATTTCCAGATAAGCTACAAGGTCCAAATTTCGCTAAAATGATCTCCAGAGACTACCCTATGAATCCTTGAAATATTTTTCGAATCACTCCAAATAAATGGGAGTTGTCATAACAACCGTCTGAACTGAATAACCCTGTATATATAATGAGAAATAATTTATTGATGTGAAAAGCAACATTGACACGAACATCCAGTACGGATAAATGTAAGTAGTTCGTTTATTCTTCCTTTCTTCAATTCACAAAGAAGCACTTATTTTCCTTATACTAACAATGACACAATAGTTTTATTTCCCCATTATCTAAAACGGTTGTTTTCAATATCTTTTGACATAAATCTAAGCAATCTAATTGCAAGTGACAGATATTATGTGTATTGTGTCAAAGTTCATTACTGTACACACTTATTTAAAAATGCAATGTTTCGTGTACAATTACGAACACGCATTAACACGTCAAAAGTAGCTTTTCCTAATTTGAAAATTGCTACATCACTGTACTCTACAGGGAGCAATCAGATTGCCTTACAATACGCAAACCCGACTAATCCTATATAGATAAAGGTAAAAAGAAGTTTGACTGAAATTGGCTAAAACTTGAACGATTTTTTGATGGTCGCTGGATAAGTACTTACTAACTCACAATAAGGTTATTGTTGAGAATTGAAACACATCTCGAATTTCCATTCTATTAAACTATAGAAATTTCGCTGACCTATTTATTGGATGTAAACACAACAATTTTTATTAAAATGTAACGATAACCTTGCTTGATTAAAGTGGTTCTGAAAATCTTGACGAAATTTTCATTTTTTTTCCACAAAGGCCATACAGTTCCTGTAATATATTATATGAATCGTCTCAGTTTTTCGGGCCCTATAAGTGGTCTGCAGTTTGAAAGTCATATTGATTATCGCCCTGTATAGAGATACTGTTATAAACACTAATATTGAATCGATAGACTGTAAAAGTAAAAATTAATTGTCGCCCATTATAAATAAAACCTTTTATTGATATAAGTCATATATAAGTCGATTAGCATTTTAACAATTGTTGGAAGCAAATTAATAGTTAAGAAGAAAAAGTTGTATTCATATTCCTGTATAGTATTCAACATTTCTATACTTCAAAAACGTTTCAAAGTAATATTATTTTTAAGTTACGTGCACGTTATATATGAATCAGTAGAAAGTTGATCGGGAAAGTTCGAAAAACTGCTGTTTTCTTCTCAACTTACGGTATAGTGTGTAGAGGGAAAAAAAGGAAAACTAAGTAACATGCAATAATACCGACATTATTTATAGAGAACGTTAAATCGTACCCCAAGCTACTTCATATAGTAGGGAAGCAGAATGCTATAAATCAGACAAAATAAAATATTTATTATTGACACAAACATTCGATCCATAAATGTAAAATATTGTTGAATTCAAATTTATCGGTGTATCTTTTTTGCATATATAGAAAAAAATTTCTCTCTAAAATTCACTATACCATCCTACATATTATAAGCTGAATGTCTATTTAATTCTGTTTTCTAGTGCTGTTCTAGATTTGTTTTTTTGTTAGAAATTAAGATACTATTCCACAGAGCATATGAATCTTTTATTAAAATTGTTATTGTTCAGACACGGTTCATATTTACTCAATTTTCAAATTAAAATAAATATAGATCTATTTCGTGTAATCCTATCCAATGTGGGGATTGTATAAATGAGAGAAACGTAAATAATTAGCATTTTGGAAGGCTTCTCGTGATTATTTGTCCGGTTATCCTTAGAGAAGTCTAGAGGCCTAAACCATTAATCAACTCAGGGTATGTAGGATATAATGCATTATATCCATAAAATAAGATAAGGATATTACCGAATTTCTCTCCCAACCCTTTCAAAATTTAATTCAAGAAAGGCTAGTTTCGATTTATTCCTATTGAAATACAACAATAACGACACTATTCAGATATTAAAGACTTTCAACAAAAGTATTCTAAAGGAGAAATGTATTTTATTGATCAGTCCAGCGGATTATAGACCTTTCTGTCATCTCTAAATGCTACCAATATGGAAATCCTTCATCACCCGATTTTCCTTTATTTTTTATTTTAAACGATCTAAATTCAGGAAATGTCGACAGGATTTCTTGTCCTATTTAAATAAGGGCGTATTGGCTATTTTTAGATTTTTTAGTGATAACATCATCATAGACACTTAAATGAGGGGGCAGTACAAAAATCGTATCCTAAAGATAGTAACGATAACTATCCACAAAAAAAGAAACAACAAATCTCTAACAATGTTTGAAGAGATAATGACAAAAAGTGAGTTGCATTGAATATTTCAAATGTTTCATTTTGCTTAAAATTACCACTTTGTGGGCACGGTTTAATAGAATTATAAAAGAAATATAATTTGACAAATATTTCTCCAGCTGTTTTGTTGAAATGCAGCTAAAATGGATCTCATTTTCTCATTTAACGAAGTTACACTAAATGAAATTGAAAATTTAATTGACGTTTTATTTTTGGTTAAATATACTATTTTAGTATAGCATAAGAGGAAGAATGGAACGACGAGCTCATTATAATAAAATTATTTTTCGTTAGCTAAATGATTTGTTCTTTAGATTTTGGAGAAAATGCATTAAAATTAAAACTCTATTATCTCTTGTATAAAAATAAAGTAGGTATTGTTGAAATGAAAATGTAGAATGTTTGAATTTTATGATCGTCAAGTTGAAACTCTGTCAGGCTACTAATAATGTTAGTTTTATAATACAAGTTTTTCCTATTTGAAAACAGTAATAAAATTCGATTAATACACGGCAAATGATAAATTGATTCTAATCTTCATACATATTTTATCTCTGCGCGTACAACTAATATTTTTAGGTAATTCATTTCTCTACCATTGTATTCTTTTTGAAACTCACATGTACAAAAAATTCTTCTTCGAATAGATTAATGATATTAAAAAAAAAGGAAAGATACATTAGCCGATATTAAATCAATGAGATGTGTCGCAAATTTAAATTGAAACAACATTACCGTAACTGGATAAATTTTCCCAGGCGACTCTTTTAAAATACGGAATGCTTTCTAAAAGATGGATTTCCCGTTTTACCTTTAGAACATTGAGAAATTAGGGCAATTGGAGGAAATAAAGAAAATGGGTAGCGAAATATTAGGATTTACTAGCATTTCAGACTGGGTCAAGTTAATTATGGAAATAAGATTAGTCTGTAAATGCTTATTCTAGGTGATTTTGTTACAATAATATAACAACAAAAAAAATACATTACACTAATTGTATCCAATCGATAATACATTTACATAATTCGTTCGCTTTTTGGTAGTTCTTTTCATTAAATAATTGAATGGTAAATTGTGAAAATATAGATATAAAATAAAAGCGCCCGAATTAGCTAGAATTATTTATTTTTGATAATGCATGTCCCATATAACATATACATGAAATGTAGCTTTATTTATGTTGGCAAGACTGCTTTCGATAGCGAGCTTCAAGATGACAATTCACAAACAAATGAACCATACTGACATCTGTTTATACAGTATAGGCGTAGAAAAAGCTATATAAACATCAATTTTACCTCTATTTTATTTTAAAACAAGTTCTAATTATAAAAGAAATTGATGCATTATTTCCTATGTTGTTACTCAAAGGGCCGATACTGTATGTGAGTCAATTAAGAGAGTATATCTTGTGTAAATAAGATTTGTGAACGAGATTCGTATCGACAACAATATTCAGATACTGAACGTGTTTTTATTGACATGTTTACCGAAGGATTCGGACATTAATAGGATTTTAACTCATAGAAATTGAGTAAGCTCTAGAAACGATCCTTCTTAATTAGTGGACGTATAAAAATACGATAACTTTTGTCTTGGATATCGTTTTTATATCTAAATTCACATTATACTTTTATTACTATTATTATTATTTATTTTTGTATAAATGATACCACAATAAATCTCTCTATTTTTCAATTTTATTGCGTCAGTGAAGTTGTTGACTGTGTATGGCTCTTACTGAATTAGCCTTTTGTTTCATTTTCTTGTTTATAGTTTGTTTTAAAGGCAAATAAAATCATCTTTTTGAGATAACAATTGGTTTAGTTTTGAGAAAATGCATTCTTTCTAGGGCTTTATTATATAAGCAATAGTATTATTGGCTTCCACTATGTAAGAGGCGTAAATAATCTAACGGAAATTTATGTTTGAAAGCTGCACTATTCGTGTCGTTCAAATAAATACAATAGAATGTTGTTTTTTTTATCCAAACGTCTTCATATTAATCCATAAAAATGGAGACCAAGTAGCACGAATGAATGGGAATATGAACATTTTTCTAAACTTGTAGGTCTGTTTTGTTTAATTGATAACGAAATGTCTAACTTGAATTTTGTTTATGGGGCTAAAGAATTTGAAAAATTGTTCAATTTTTTCTGCTGGAAAATCTGTATCGTCGTGAAATATTCAGTAATGTGAACACATTTCCCTTAAAATACGTGAATTAATTGGAAGAATTCGTGTTGGAATGTAGATTGTTGAAATTATACTTACAGAATTAGTTATCAGTTTAGTTCTTATTTTCTCTTGTAATTAATGGTCTCGTATTTCGTCCAGTTGGTGTTCCTTGTTCGATGCTGAAAAGTTCAATTTTTGGATTCTATCAATGCACAATTGTTACATTTACTCTATTATCTTATCTAAATTGTTTGATCATCTAAGGAATTCGCTTACATTCTAAAAATAAATGTTAGTTATTCGAGAATGGAATTCTCTCTAGTTTTTATTGTTAGTAAAATTTTTGGATTACTTTGTTGAAATTAACCCCTGGAGAATTATCGGTCTCGTTGGTTGGTTACTTAATAATTATAATTAACTATTAAACAAACTTGTAAGAAATATTCTTCCGTACATTAAATATACATAAACTGAAATAGTTCTATAGCTATTTTCTATTTTAATCGGCGATAAAATATTTAAAGTTCCCGTTAGTAATAGCTAACAAAAGTTCGTTTTTGGTCTATGATCTAACAATAAGACATAAAATAAACTGTCTCGCGTTAAATTATTTTAGGTTTTCTCAAAAATACAAGCTTTGAAATTCTTGTATATTTTATTTTAAACGGATCCTTATTTGTCTCGAATTTCGATCTACCTGTAGATAAGTGCATGACCTTAATCGTGTTTGAGTTTTAAATAACGAAATGTGAGCAACAGTATCGGGTTTTAGATAAGCTTAAATTGTAATAACTATGATCGAGAACAGGCGGTTAGGTTCAATTGGACTATTTTCGGAAATTACAGTTGGTAATGTCGTGACCAGAACAGTTTCGTTTCCGTCATAGACAGATGAACTAAACGTGACAACGCAACTGTAAAGTTGAAAAGGACGATAGTAACATTTTGGATAGGATGCTTGAAAACTAAGGAATAGTGGTTGGTTATGAAACTGAATTTAGATTATTGTTACAGACATATTAATAATGAATAGAACGTTTCACCACTTGTGACCATTCTCCTGCTGTGTCCTCAATATGGAACATGTTTGAAAAATTGAACTGTTGCGAAATTTATGGTTTGCACGTTAATCGTGCAAATTTCTAACTCATTAGATCTATTCTAAACTGTAATTAGCTTCATTAACTTATAATGTTATCGATATCACTAGTGTCAATACTTGACACAATTTTAAAAGATGAGCTTGTTACAATATAGAAATAAAATACAATTTATGTCTTTTCGAACAATCGCATTTTATTTATGAATTGAAACATCACAACAGTTGCAGTTGTTCAACTGGGCCAGGCTATAGAAATCTGTTACCCATCACTTTTACACATTTATCATTTAAAAACTGATGTGTTGATAAGTTTTGCTAGTTGGACATTATTAAACGTAACGGGTCATGTCACTTTAATTCATAGTTTATGTCCGTTAGAATACTAGAATATTCTATAATTGACACCACAATTCATGTTAGGGCAACTGGAAATTAGTGAAGCATTAATTTACACACATTACATTTAATATTTCGCGAGCTTTATTTCGGGCGTCACTGCATTTCTATGTCACTTTCATGTTATTCTAGTGAACTAAGGAAATTAGACGTTCAAATCGATTAAATTTCATCGTTGTTTGTTCAACAATCCATATACCTACACCTAAACAAACGCACTATAACAATTAGTATGCCTAGAAAGTGGCAGATTTGTCCTTCAGGATAGAAAATATTGATCAATCATGCATAAACCATCGCACAATCTTATTTAATTGGTAATTTCAAGACAACACCTACGCACTTGTATGTAGACTATATAATGTTTACGTTATTTGACTTCGAAACCACTAAAATTAACATAGTACGTCAAAAGGAATATTTTATTGAAAATAAAATTCGTTATAATAGAAAGTCGTAGAATCAAGTCGTCCTCTCATTTCCTCATACTTAAATCATACTTTACGATAATTGAATTATAAGTCACAGTTATTTATTAATTAATTTATTTATTTTTTCGTCAAATGGAACAAATACAGTCTCACCGGTATTTGCATATTTTACGAGAGTATTACTAAATTTATTTCCTTCCATGTTCTCTTGCAATTAAAACGGCATAAAATAATTATAATTAACATGCTAATTTATTGTTATATTAACAACAGTTGTGAATAAAGCTAAATAATATTTGGATATTAAATTATAATTCAAAATTCGGATAAGATTGATAGTGAATTTTCTTTTACTGAAAATTCGGTTACTAATTTTCTATTATGAGTTGTCAAATTGACAAATATATGAACTGTCTGTTAAAGTCCTTTATTATTGTGATTAATGATTTCATATAAAAGGGAAGAGCGAGGGTAATTTTTTATTTTTCAATTTAACATATAATAGCGTAAATTAAATGGATTACATTATTAATTTATCTTAATATAGAATATATTTATGTATGTATGTCTTTGATGATTTCTATATGTTAGTATATCTTCTTGATAAGTACTAAAACCACTATGGACCTGTATTAATTTAGATGCCAGTAGATGTAGCGAAAAGTAAATAACGGCTAAAGCACTTTAGTTTGTGTCTTGAATATTTAATAGGAGGATGCTTAAAGTATCGTAAATTTGCGTGTGAACAAATTACTGATACTGAAACGCAACACTTGAGATTTGAAATTGATATAAATAAAAATGTCACATTATTATTTCTATTTTTCTGTTATTTTCCTTCTGGTGTTCCTCTTGTTATTGTTGTTTTGTATTCAAAATGCTCTAGCGATCGAATTTGTTCAATTTAATTTAGAAGAAAAATATTTGAGGTGGTGTCAGTACGTATGGACGGCTCTACTTAGAATTCTATGTATACGTACTCACAAATATACAATACACCTAGGTATATACATATATATATATAAAATAAACGCATCCCTCATGGTGATGACAGACAAAAGCCTTCTTGGGATATGTAATAGCGAACACTCTAGCAGCTTTATGCAAACTAAAACAATTAATACCAGAGGAACAATGGCTTAATTATTTAGTAAACACATTTCTTGTTTAAATACCAAACAGAGAATACTTATTTCTAGTTTGAAATAATAAAGGATACTCGTCTTAAATGCTACTTAAATACTTACGTTAAAGTCAATGTTTATAGTATATTTTTTCACTTAATTTTCTATTATTCTCTACATATTAGTATCGTTGTTTATTGTTTGTCTTACATTGAAAATACAATAACTCAACAAATATCCATTAATTGCACCTGTTTGTGTTGTAGTATTTTACCAAAGTTCTAAACTATTTGTGTTTGAATAGGTATCTATGTTCCTCGCTAACATCATCCACAGTTGCCAATAATTGCAAAGTAATCACTAACTATTCAGGCTTAATCAATTAAATATATATGAATTATGTATAAAAGTTTCGTGCTGTTTCTTTTCTATACATATTGTTATGGACAGGTTTACTGTATTTATTATACTTTAGAGGAAAATGTGTGAAATTGGAAATTATTAGGAATTTTGTAGAATTATACCGCCAGTCGTTTTTCGATTATATTCTATGTATTAATAAAACTTTAGTACAACTTAATTAGTTTGAAAAGTAATTAAATGTGAAAGTGAGAAAATTTGGAATAAAACAAAATGAACTTCATAAATTATTCTAGATAAGTTATAAAATCTTTTATCACTGATTCATTTTGTGATATCCAGTTCGTGTACAAATAGCTGACACTAAATTTAACACAAAAAATCATCTCGTTAAATGTAATTAAAAGAAAATTAATAGTTGATAACGTGAATTGTCTCATGTTGAAAAAAAAATACACCGTACGATAAAAACGATTGTTAGCAAATTTTCACGCCAATTTATAGAATAGAGTAAAAAGCTGTTGCTGATTTAGTAGAAAGAATAATGTACTTGCTTTTATTTGTTTCCTTTTTTCACTAGGATATGGACAAACACAAATTGCAGGTGAAACTACTCTAGTTTCATCCGAACGAGAGGGGAAAAATTAGAATTTATCTGTTTCATTTAAGTTATTTATATCCGGTGCAAGCTTTGCGTTATTCTATGGTTAAATTCGTGTAATGTTGTTCAAAATAAACCCGTTATCGATTTTTAATGTGCCGTAAAATAGAATGATTTCTACCATTGTTTAGTTAATTAAATTACAGGTTTTCCTCGTTATGGTAACACAACTAACTGCATACATTTAAGACTTGCTTCATTCGACTAAATTAGATGATTATATATTAACAATGAAATATTCATTTTTTCTTATATTGTTTACTACTAGTTCATGGAAATGAAAATTTTCATTTTCCGTTATAATTTTTATTTTAGTTACAAATTCGTATCGGACGAATAAATTTTCATTAATACCAACGGAATAAGTTAACAGTCAGTTTTAATCCAGAAATTCTCAATTAGTACATAGCATTTGGACGAAATGAATGGATAATCAATATTTATGTTCCGATAAGTCAACATCGTGGAATCGTGGAATGGCACTAGTACATGACACACATCATGCACAAAGTTTGTGTATAGAAGAATATGGTCGTAAACGGACAACCCTTCGGAATTTCATTTATCTTACGCCTTCATTAAAAATTTCGCAGCACCTTTTTTTGTAAACATACACCAAATATTATCGAAGCGAAAGTAGAATTTGCATCGTCCATCGATATTGTGTTGGACAACTGATAGAATTTTCAACGAGCAACGCATGTATCCCTTTAAACATCTGTACGATAAGTTGGATTTATCGGAAATTGAATAAACTATCACAAAGCAAAGGGATCAGATACATACATATGTATGCGCTCGTAGAACTATATACGAGCTTTATACCGTTCGAACTGTATAAAAATACAATTGCTTTGTTTGAATATTGGTAGATTAACAGACGAATTGGTGTTTTTATTTCAATAAAGCAAGTTATTTTAGAAATACAATCTTTATTTATTTTAGGATAACAATTATTGTTTAACAGCAAGGAAGAGAAACGTTTTCGCTTAAGAACACCACTTTGCTTGTTTTATACAGAAAACTGGGTAATATCACACTTAAAGGACACATAATCAGCTGTTTACAATCTTCTATTTTGAGAAGAC
>JAZBGW010000152.1:1482-28316 GCA_037464815.1 Mylabris variabilis
TTCTATAAATCTACGTTTATAAAAGACAGTCTATCAGAAAAGGCACCTGTTTAATGTGTTCAGAATTAATAATTAAAACTATACTTTAAAAATAATGAATAACACAGGCCTTATTTGTTAAAAAAAATATAAGTCGTTGAATTAATTGATTAAGATGATAAACTATAATGTTGGCGATAAAGATAAAAACAATATAATCCTGCCAACAATTCAACAAATCTAAAATTAAACGCGAATATTCAAAAAGAAAAAATACACAAATCTAATTTAAATTGAATTAGGAAAAACCTTCAGCTACCATGTTCGAACTCTTGATAACCTTCAGCACCTGTAAAAATAACATCAACCCATATCCGCATTGCTTCCGGTGATGGTGCCATTAAATAATAACATCTTTCATGTGTTTTAACAATAAATGTTAATTGTGGATTTGGTGATTTGACGCTATTCAAATGATCCAAATAGACTTCTTCGATTGCTTGAAAATAAGCACCACCTTTTGGTTTCTTCTCACTTTTATCATTATAATAAGTGAATGTATGTTTATTACGATCGAAGACAAACCAACGTTTCGACCAACCATTCAATTTCGATCCTTTTTTATGTAAGAATCCACGGCAACTAGTCGAATTGATAATAACATGAGGACATAGTACAACTTGATGGCCTATAATATACGAAGGTAAAAAACAGTTTTATAATAATTTCTTTTGTAGTTGTTACTACCAGCTGATTCTATATGTTGACGCAAATCCAAATCAGAACCACGTATTGGTAGATATCTTGTTAATGGTCTTTGTTTATCGTTAATTGGCTTTAATCGCCGTTTACTCAATGTACCGATTTCAACGCTTGTTTCACTAATTTCAGACATTGGCCGGGGTGAGTCCGTTCCATCAGATCCTGAACGTACCTGTTTGACAAAAAAACAACATAAAAATACTATCTTGGCGAATGTTGTTGTAATATTTCATTTTCTGACAGGTGAATAATATTGGTTTGTGCTTGTTAATTGCAAAAAAAAACAACCAGTCTATTATAAGTCAATTAAGGGTCTAAGTGACATTGAAAACACAAATGGTAGCTTGTTAAAAAGCAATTAATTTTCTACTCACAGGTGATTTTTGATATCGTTTCTTCTTGTGCGTTTTACACTCAGATCTCCAATAATTAATCCACAACGACATTATTTTAATATTAAATAATTTAGAAATTGGTAAAAAAAGTGACGTTTTTGTTAATGCAGAGATCTGGGATGTTGTTCAACGATCCAACAGTGACTAATTTCTCAAATAACAAAAACCTATTCGTATCCACACAACTGTATTTATTTTAATAAAAACTACCTATTTTCAAAGTTGGATACGACAAACTTGTAAACTGTTGAATGAATAGTTGTGTACAAAGCAAAATTTTACAAAATTAACGAATTACGAAAATTATAAATAATCTTTCAACACAACAAAATTTTGAAATAAAATGTAACATTCTACGTTAACTTACCGCCTCATTATTTTGATCAAGTACAACTGACGCCTTTTCAGTCTTATTATTAATGTTATTATTTTCAGAAATCTCCCTCCTGTAACGAATCAAATCATAATAAATAAATAAATTAAAATTAAATCCTACATAATGCAGATTGACGTGAATACAAGTCATCTAAACGTTATTTCGGTTTTTTTTGTTACTCTCCTCAAAAAAATAAACATTTTTGAATCGTTTTCACAAAGAATTCCTGGACTAAAAATAAAGAATTTTTGATGATTGCAAAAGCGATCTATTTTTAGATTATATTTTATTAAATACTTCCACCTGTTCGTTTTCGAGTTAAAATAAAACAGGTGGATAAAAAACTAATAAGCGTTAAAAATAATTACCGCCGAAAACTTAATTTCCTCAAAATTAATGACATTTTTTTATTGTTGCTGAATGAATTTCTGGAAATTTGCTTTAATTACAAAACAAGTCTACTACGAGATTAGATAAATTCAATAATACATTTTACGATAACACGTACGGCACGTGTTAATAGGATGATAACTTTAATACTGTTTGCATAGATCTTTTTTTACCTTTTTTATATATATAAAAAAAATACAAACCCATTTAAATCTTCTGTAGTTGAGAGTAATTCAGTAGAAGCTGAATCTTGCCGCCTTTGTTCCCATTCATTTCGAACTTCTTGTTGGACGCGTTGTTTCAACGCTAAGACTCTTTGGCGTTCCTGTTCGATCACTTGAGAACCTATTTTTTGTTAAAAATTGTTCCAATTAATCAATCCGTTCATTAGAAGATAATCAAAAGTAGAAAATTAAACGTATGATTAATAATAAAAAAAAGTAGTATTTGCGTGATTTTATACGTTTGTTACAATTTCTCTAAAAGGTAATGAACCAAAAACGATGCTAAATGAGCCAAAGATCATTTAATTTGAGTTATGATGACATTTGCTACAAATAGAAACTTGTTAGAATTTCATTTGTCTATTTAAAAATGCAGTGCAATACTAAAGTAATGTAAGGGTTGACAATTATGTAGATTTAAATATATTGGAAACTAACCCTGTTGGCACAAGTGTAGGTGTCGTTTCCGTTGTATATCTTTGAGAGATTCTAGAGCTTTTCTACCAAGAGATCCTTCTTCCTCGTTAATATCAATCGGGGCACTCGATGTTACTTTACTAATTCTATCGATATCATCTTGACTAGGATATTTTTGTGCTTTAATAAATATAAATTTTTTAATATTATTGACGATAAGAAAATGTTGTAATTATTACCAATTCCAGGTTCAAGAATTGATTTTTCTTGTAACAGTTTTTCATTAAATGATTGCGACATATTGTAGACATGTTCCATTGGTGTTTTACTATTACTAACAATCATTGAACAGCTTAAATCATGTATAACATTATTTAAGGATAAATTCGATAATCGCTTATCTAATTCTTTTGATTTATCACTATCACTATCTGAAGATATTTCCTGTTCAGATTCACCACGATTCACAATACTATTTAATTCATTTTCAATTTTCTTCAAATTAAACATTCTCTTTTCTAAATCATTTAATAATTCATTACGTTTCTTTTTCAATAATTTAAATTCAGGATTATTAATTTTCGATAATTTCAATTTTTGTTGTTCTAAATCTTGTATTTGTTCTTGTACATTTTCAATACGTTTACTTAAATCTAAAATTTCACGTTGTACTTCTTCACGACTCGCTAACCAATCGGCCTCCTCTTCTAAATGATGAAATTCTAAATCTTCAAATGCTTTTCGTTCATTATCCAATAATTCTTGTGCTTTTAAATAATCTTCGAAGATTTGCTCATAATTTGGATCATTTTTTACGGTTTCATTCAATTTCTTTTCAATTGCAATCATATTTGTTTGGGCAATTTCTAAACGTTTTTGACATTCATTTTGATCTTGTTCTTGTTTTAATTGACGATGCTGCATATTCTCTTCAATCTTATGTGCATATTTGATTAATTTATCTTTCTTTGTTTCCAAATCGTCCATATCTAATAATTTGAATTTCTCTTCAGCCATTATTAAAGCATGCTCCATTTCAAGTTCACGCTGTAATTCCTCATCTTGTATTTCGATTTCTGTTATTTGTCGTTTAATTGACGATATCAATGATAAGGAATCTTTACGGTCTTTTTTCAATTTCTCGATTCGTCTATCATCAATAGTAGTGGTTGTTGGTGTTTTCGGTGTGATTTTTGCATAATTTGAAAAACTCGAATTTTTATTATTCTCTTCAATAATTAAATCACTAGCATCTAGTGGATAGATAAATTTGTTTGTTTCATTTTCAGGAATTGATCCAGTTTTATTATCATTGATTCTTGATAAATTTTGTAAAAGTAATTGTTCTGTTTCTAACATTGCAAATTTATTCTCAATAACTTCCGCTGCCTCTTTTGACGAACTAATAATAAAAATTTAATTAGATTTTTGAAAACGAATCATAGTTATTTATACAACTAGTGTGTTATGGGGCAAATATTCCACGAGAGAAAAAGTTTACTCACGAGGCGTCAGCCGAGTGTAGTAATTTTCTCGGGTGAAATATTGTCCATAACACTCGAGCTGTATACAATATTTATAAATAATTCAGCTGTCTTTTCTCCTAATTCTTTTGCGTTTTTTCATTGTGCTCACAATTTTCAATTGAATACCAACATGTTTGTCACTAGACCTGCGGCTTTTTCCGATATAACGACAATGATATATATTACTTTGATAATTGATATATTGATATATCGATATATTTAGGTATATTAACCTCCTAGTTAATTTGGAATTTGATCAAAAAACGCTCGTTTCTGACGATGTCGCGATTTCTAAAAACAAACAACACGCAAAACGATTAAGAATGACTCCAAAATTCTCTCAACATTAATTTTCTTAGATTTACTCCATTTTATTCTGGAGTAGGTGGAAATCTTTCGTATTTGTTGCAAAATGTATTTGAGAAAAATGAGAAAATCACATTTGGGAGGGTTTCAGATTAATTTTTTGTGTGTAAGTATATAGCTGGTTTTTGAAAATTGCCATTTTTTTTTCGAAACAAGCGTTTTTTGACCAACTTTCAAATGAGCTACGAAGTTCTAATTATGCTAAAATGATTTCCAGGGACCTTCGACTTTTTAGCTGACAGAAGTTTAGAAAAAAAAACATTACCAAATTTTTGCCCCCACAAGTTAATAATTTTCTCTGAACTTATTCTGTGACTCAAAAAGTGACATAAAGAGAAAAAAGTAAAAATTTCTTTCCCGCTGGTTTTTCTCGATTGATATACCGATATATCAATACGTCGATAGATTTCATATATCGATATTCGATATCAGGCCTATTTGTCACTCCGAAAGCTATTAAAAAAGTAGCCAAACTAGCTTCTACAAATTTAAACCGAAAAAATCTAAAAATAAGCACGAAAAAGAATTACAGCAGTTTAACTCATGGATGGAGACAAGTGGTGTAAAAGAAATTAATAAGTGATTTTCGCACACGATCATAACTATCGCGACTAGTATGTTGCTTCATCACTATGGACTAAATATTCCGTGTTAAAAACAACACTGAGAATTTACAAAAACATTGATATTTCAAAATTTGGAACAGTCGTCTCTTTCTTAAAAAGTTATTCAAAGAAGTATAAGGCGAACAAAGCTAAAGTCCTTGGAAAGGAGCATATCGAAGAATTTTAAAAAATGCAACTGATTCGGATCATTTAATCCATAAGGTACGATATATCCAATAAAATTATTGATTTCTAATAATAACAGCGAGTTATATTCATTATATTCACAACTCACTAGTGAGTTATGAGGGACTTTACTGATCTAAAAAATTAAGCCTTACTATTCTCTATTTGGTTGTACAAAAGTCTTGATTCTCGTCCTTGGCGATTGTGTGATATTTTGATTTTGTTGTTGTAAAGTTACATTCTCATATGGACTATTTGATTTTGGTACACTACTATCACTATTCTCATCACCATATTTTAAACTAACATTCTCATAATTTTCATAATTCAAAACAACATTCTCATAAGAATTATTTTGTTTATCGAAATCTCTCGGTGATGCTGGTGGTGTTCCATAATTGGGTGATGCTAATGGATGATATTGTCGTTTATCGCGCGGCAACGAACCATTAGTTTTAATACGATTCGGTATTACTTTTGTTTTTTCACAATGCGCCTGTTTCTCATATTCAACACACATATTTAAAATCTCCTCCAAACGAGCTTGTTCCATCTTCTCCATTTCCTGTTCTTTCAACCGATCCTGATGTGCCTAGAAAATGTTTATCGTTCGATCAATTATTATATGAAAGATAAATGTAATGTTTATTACTTGATTTCGTTTTAATTCAGCTTCACTTTTTCGTTGTGATAAATTCTCGAATGTCTCCTGATTAAATGACAATTCACCCATTGAACCGCTACGTCGTTGTTCGATTTTAATTGAATTCGAAATTGGACTTGGTGTTGTACTACGAATATACGGTGTTGGATTACGATTGTAACTCGGCGATGGTAACATTGTACGATTTAAATTAATATTCTTATTACAACTGGATGTTTTATTATTTAAATCATTATGATCGATGTTAAAGTTTGGATTTTTCGGTATACAACCATTTTCATAGATTATAACGCGATTATTAATTGTTTTCGTTTCATTTACTGTAACATTAACATATTGTGGTGATTTTTTACCAAATATCATACGTTCCGGTGTTTTCTTCTGGTGTTTCTCATTCGAATTCAATTCTGAATAATTCAATACGTTTTGTGGTAGATTTTTTGTGAAATTTTGTAAATCTGGTGGTGATTTACCTAAGACATCTTTTGCTGGTGTATTTACAGTTACTAGATTTGATGAGAACACTTTTGGTGAGATGGACTTTTTGAAATTCTGTTGTGCTAAATATTCAAATTTTGATACTTTTGTCATTATACTAGATGGTGGTGGTTCTTCAACACCCGATTCTAAAGATTCACGTGGACTATTCTTTTTCGGTACTGTTGGTGGTTTTTTATTTATTTTATTCGATTGTTGTTGTTGTTGATAAACAACAGGATTATCATCTGGTTGGAATTGTATTGCAGCAACTGAAATTCTTGGATTTGGTAGAACTGACTTCATTATTTTCGCTTCTGCTGGATGATTGAATCTCATATAATTCGAACGACCAATTGTTAACATAACACCTACAATACGAATATTTTGTTATAATAAACTATAGGAATATGAGTTGAATCTAAAATTTCATAATTTCTTAAAATTATGATATATGCAGGAAAAAAGAAACTGCAATAGAATAGATAGATAATGTGCAAAATTAACAGAAAAAAAATAGACCTTGGGATAATCGCGTTGGTCCATAGACTTTCACGCCATCAATTGACAAATTATCAGATAATGGATAAATTGTAACAACACCCTCACTATTTTCAATATGACAATGTACAGGAAGAACTCCAGTACCATGAACGGGTATATCAACACCAGCACCACAACCCAAAGTAACTCGACCTGAAAAAAAAAACGCAATCAAATATGAACAGCAGCAACATAAAAAACATTCAAGGAAACTAATCATTAATTTTAACAAAACAAACTTGTTATTAAATTGAAATCTACATATGGAATTAAATTTTGGACACACAGAAATTCTTACATAATTTTTTTTTATATTTAACAACAAAAGATCGGAACTTGTCGCCTACAATTTTAAAATTAGATTTTCGGCGGATGCAGACTTTTGTTACTTACCTCTTTGAAAACATCTGTTTGATGTTTGTAAACGCCACAGAAATAGAAACAAACAGATTTTTTATTATAGGATAATATCGTAAGCTACCGTTATTATTAAAAATTTATAAACAAGTTCGTCAATCGAACGTAATTTTATAGCGAATTTTTTTAATAACAAAATATTCAACAATCTGACCTAATCTTCTTATCTCTAATATTTGATTACATTAGATGACTAATAATATGTGTTTGTTTGATAATAGATTTACCTGGTGGAATAGGGTGAAGGGTTACAGATGTACTTAATCTATCACCACCAATATTTACTAGATGTGGTGTATCTGTTTGTAATTTTAATGCACGTCCACCAGTTTCCAAAATCTCTTGATTATCTGTATTTGTCAAGCCTGACATGACTGAAAAATAGAAAAAATAAAAATAATATCACAACAATAAATATGTAAGAAAAAAATTGATATAAAACAGAAGGCTTGTTGATTAATTAACGACAATGAATCAAAGATTGATAACTTAATAGACACACTCTTTCTATAAGTGCTTCTTTCATTTTTATAAATATTAATAACAACAACAAGAAAGAGAAAAATAAAATAGCAATTTTACAACCTACATTATTGATGACGTTCTATAAGTTTTTTTGTTAATTAATTAGTTGATAACAATAATGATATCAACTTCTATTAATTTCTATCACAAACACTTTTTCTGTTTGAATCCTCAATAAAATATGATGATGAATCGTTATTGTTATTGTTGAAAAGTCATTGTAACTTTGGAACTATCATCAACTTTAATAAGAATAATAACAAGTGGTTTCAACCAGACTTAATTTGAATTAATAGTTGGTCTGGTATTTTGTTTATTACGTCATTTTTTCCTAATCTATTCTATTTGGCGTCATCTGGTTGCATTATGGTGTCTATATCTATATGCATGTTCATGTGAAAAGAGTTTATTGATAACAATTAACTGATGTCCTATTTTCGATGATTCTATGATAACATCTTATTGTTGTCAATAGATAGAAATCTTTAGACAGCGACAACTATAAGTTTCTTATCTTTCTTTTACTTTATTTAATCACATAAAATTATCAAAAAAAAATGTTTATTGAATATGTTCAAATATACATAATCTATTTATATTAACATTAAATATAGGTATAGTTTTCTAACTTATAATTAGATAACCGATTTAAACGGTGAGATAAGAAGGTAGGTCTTAGCTTTCATTAAAATGAAGAAATGATACTTATCGGTTATACTAAAGATTGCATCAAGCGACGCCCTACGTTCTTTTCAATCGTTTGTTTCAATTGAAAATGATTTTGAGATAAAAGAGCATATACAGTAAAATAATCCGAAGCTCCAATAATCCGGACGAAACTAAGAAATGTTCATTTTATATTATGTACCTTACAAACCGGACTGGCAGTGACCGCGGGATCTGCTAATCCGGATCGAATGCCGTGTGTCGTTAAACGGGCCACAGACTATACAATCGGTTGTACAATTCAAGTTGATTTGACAGTTGAAACGATAATCGCATAGTGTGTCGTTCAACTTGTCATTTATCTGTAGTACAGCTTGAAGTACGACCGATTGTATCGTCTGTGGACCGTTTTACACATATCTAGCCGTATCTGAATCCCTCACCGAATGGAAACGTATAGAAGGGAGGCTAAATAAGGGTGCATTCGTCAAACAAAAATATCTGATTTATTTTGGAAAACCATAAATCATCACTCAAATATTCATCATCCCATATTTGAGTAATGGATTTATGGTTTTCCAAAATAATTCATGTCAGTCAAGGTTTATAAGATCCATCAATAAACAACTTAAAATCAGGAACAAAAAGAACAATCTTAGAATATGGTTTTCAAATCAATGTTTAAAATTTAATATAACAGCTAATTTTATAAAAATAAAATTCAATATTGATACTCCAGGTTCATCAAAAGCATATAATTTTATGGGAAAAATTGAGTAATTAACTATAAATTTTAATGTCTGATTTTAAAATTAATTCTGAATTTAAATTCGATTTTTTTTATAATGCAGGTTTCATAACCCAAAAGGTTTCCTGTTTAGGTTTTCTTATGAACATATGTAATATTCGTTATGCTACTTAAGTGTTTCGCTATTTATTACATCTTCCATAATGACTTTAATATTGTTCCAGTAATCCGGATGAGTGAGTAATCTGGATTAAGTTAATTTTAATTGATTCGGATTAGCGGAGCTTTACTGTATAGTTAAATGGATCCACTTACCATCAAAAGTTATTACACAATTTCATCAGATGCGATAAAATTCGAAGGTGTGTAGAAATGCGATTAAACAAGACTATGCTCATCATTACTCCTAATATTTTTCAACAATTTCGAAAATAAATTTTAAAAAAAATGACAATTTTTTGCAGATATCAATTTTGCGTATACAATTTAAACTACTGCCTTATCAATTGACACTACTTAAAAAAAACACGATGAAATCAATAAAAATTGAATGTAGTAAGGTGAGTGTATCAATTTTTAACACCATACCGGTATATTGCGCCTGCCAAGCACCCTATCATTTTGCCCTGCTCAAGTTTTTACTCTATCAAATCGGTTCTAAAAATAATTTTGGTTTCAAAACCCAAAAAAACACTGGATTCACAGGAAACCCTACATTATGACGAAATCAATTTAGTGAAAGATATAAGAATCTTTTCGAGAATATTAAATTTCCTCAACTTTTAATCATATCAACAACACTTAAACGAAACAGAATAAAGTAGTCTACAGAGTTTATTAAAATTAATCAAATTTCAAAGGCTATCTACCCTTATAATACACAATCTTCTTAATCTACAACTCAGAGATTTTGTTTTCCGTAAATTCTTCCTTTTTCTTTTCTAAAATTACAATTCAATATTAATTCAATTGTGGAATTTGTTTGCGTTAAAGTGTTGAACACATTTCTAAAATACTTTTAAAATCAACAAAACTAATTTTTTATAGGTGAAATTAATTAAACTTAAAAAACATATATTGGAAGATAATCGGATTAGTAAAAGAAAAAAACTATAGCTTGTTTGCATACATTCTTTTATGATGTGTATAATACAGCTTTGGAAGAATTTAAACTGTCATCATATAGAAATTATTTTTACTCGACAACACTCTATAACGGCCACTCACCTTCCAACATTGCAGTGTGTATACGATGATACTGGAGGGATTTCCAGTAAAATTGTACACGATTGTTGGAAGAATAGCATGCACATTAATGCACACCTTCCATAGTCGTAGTACAACTTTATTGTATGGAAATATAATTATACCACGACGACCAGTACAAAGTCATCGTCTCTATTAAAGTCTAATAAATTTACAACAAATTATAAATATTTATCTTTAAAAATTATAATAGTAGGTACTCTACAAGATAAGTATTTATCATTACATTCATTATAAAATATACAAATAGGGAGTAATCTAGAATTTCGGATCAGAGCTTACTCTACTGCATCATGATGGAGATTTCTTGAACGGCCACATTCATCAATTTTGTATACATATTAAAAAAATTCACCTTTTTCTTTAAACAAAATGAATAAGCGTGGAAATATTTAATCTATCCAATTATAAATGAAGAATTTTTGGAAGTTTTCGACTTGTTCCTCATTAATATTGAATAATATTTCATCGTGTCAATAAAAAAATAAAGAATGTTTAAGGTATTTAGTGTTATTCCAAGCTCGCCATCATCTCTCTATCATTTACATCTAATGAATGAATTCTACGTGTATATTTAAGAAATGATAACAAAGAAAAATGAATATGGTTTCAGTTCAATTTGTCTGACTTGTACGTTCTATGATTAAGCTATCGGAAGCAGTCTTTTAATTTAAAAACGATGACTAGTTTAGAATCGGACTGATTTTTTGTCAAAAATTCTTGTAAAATACCTATCCACTTTTTTACGATATAGGTAGTCGAATTAATAAAAGTCTCATAGATTTTCGAATTGCCGTTACTTTGCATTATTTCACTGTATTTCACCGTTATATTGACGAAAAAGCAATCAAATAATATAGAATTAGACAAAGTTAAAACTATCATTACCTATCTATGGAAATATATTTCAATATACACCGGGTGTTTGCTTTAAATGTGCTCGATTCTCATGAAATTCCTATTACTTGGCTAGCTATTCGAATATTATAAAGATCTGTAGAGGCATAGAACTTCGTAGCTTACTTAGAAGTTGGTCGAAAGATGCTCGTTATGGATAATAATTTTTAAAAACTAGGTAAACATATAAAACGACTAAGAGTGACTAAAAGATCCTCCCAACAATATTTTTTGTCGTTTGCACGCATTGTATTCTAGAAAAAATGCGTAACATTTCCACCTGTTCCAAAATAAAATGGAGAAAAACGAAAAATAAATCAATGCTGGGAGGATCCTCGAGTCATTCTAAGTCGTTTTGCATGTTTAGTTCGTTTTTGAAATTCAAGACATCGTTAGAAACGAACGTTTTCTGACCAACTTACAAACTCCTATTAGTTAGCGAGCTATTCGAATAATATTATAAGGATTTATAGAGGCGTACAACCTCATAGCTCATTTAGAAGTTGGTCGAAAGATGCTCGTTATGGATAATAACTAGCTAGGTAAACATATAAAACGACTAAGATTGACTCCACGATCCTCCCAACAATAATTTTTGTCGTTTTCCCCCATTGTATTCTAGAAAAAATGCGAAACATTCCACCTATTCCAAAATAAAATGGAGAAAAACGAAAAATAAATCAATGTTGGGAGGATCCTCGAGTCATTCTAAGTCATTTTACCCGTGCAGCAAGCTTTTGAAGATCACTACATCGCCAGAAACGAGCGTTTTGACCTACTTAAAAATGACCTACGAGGTTCTAATTTTGTTCAAATGATCTCCAGGGATGCCCCTACACATCCTTGAAATATTAATCGATTCTCTTGCCAACTAATTGGAGCTTCATAAGAATTAACAACGTTTAAAACAGACAACCTGTATGTATCAAAACTGAAATATTTTTTGGGATATTTTGATGAATCACTGTGTGGAGAAAGTGAGATTACTTAATAGATAATACGTGAAGAATGTTTATATGAAAAATACCATCTTTCATGTTTAAACTATATTCCAATTATTTAATGGAGGAATTAATCCGTTCCTGATCTAATTCTAATTGATTTATTTGAGGAAGTTAATCATCAGGAAAAGGAACAGCAGTTTATTAATCGAATTATTTGATAGAACAAAATTATCCGTTTCCTCAAATAACAACAACAACAACTATAACGAAGAAGGAAAAAATAGCGACTTTTGTTTAGAATATCATTAAATATCATTGTAAATATTTATCTTTACTGTTTTTACATTATTTCCTAATATTAGTAAACAATTAATATCCGGATTTATGTAGTTTTCAACAAATGATTTTTCCACATTCACTAATAACGATGTATTTAATTCAATAACAAATTATAAACAGCGGCGAAAAAAGGGGAGAGAGAAAAAAAAATATAACAACTGTCATCGAGTTTGTATATTTGAACATCCGGTATATCCAATTTAAACTATAATTATTTCTGGTATTTTGATTAGAATGATGATTTTCGAAATTATACTTTCACCCCTACAATAATTTTAAATAATATTTTATTGCTTGCAATCTTCCATTTTATTTATTTCTATCTAATTTATAAATTAATTGAAAAATTACATTTGACTTTTGATCTATGGATCCATTGCAATAAAAATTAACAATAATTACTATCTAGATGACGCAATTAATTAATACAACAACTTATTAAAATCCACATATATTTAAAAATTTAAAATAGAATTTAATAAATCATCGAATAATAAATACCTTGAAAGTAACCATTAATAATCCACAAATTTTTATACATCTTGTAAAAGAAACTAAAATAGAAGAGGCTCAAACACAAACAAACAAAACTCAATTATTTTATTAGAAATTTAAATGTTGACGATTTATCAAAAGCTGATCTAAGTTTGAACAGGTATTTAGTTTTACCTATCGATTCATGTCATGTAATTTTAAAGAGAAGGAAGAGGAACATGCCCAATATAAATGCATGGACATGTACTTCCGTCTGCTATTATTTTAAAATAGTCTATTCCATCATCAACATTATTTAATAATTATTGAAAATAACAGTATTATTGTATCAAATGAACTAATATTCGTGGAAAAATACTCATTTTAATACAAGTTTTTCTCAATATGATCATCTAAGCTTATTAGTAAGTGACTTTATAGTATTTTTGAAAATTTGTAGGCTTCATAAGGTCAAGAAAGGCGGCTTTTCCATTTTTCCCCTAATTGAATTTTAATACTTTCTCAATTAAGTTTTATATCAACAAAGTCTGAATTCAGCTTTGATTAATAGTCTATAAAAAATAAATAAAATCGATCCATTGGAAGATTTTTGACGAAAAGCAATTTATAATTGCGTACTTATAGCGAACTTTGCAGTATAATTTTTCAAATTCATAATAAAAAAAACATTAAAATTCCATTAACCAGGATGGTAATTGAAATATGTATATTTTTAGAAATTATTCTGCAGTAAACAAACGATTTTGTTACTTATAGGTTTCCATAAATGTAAATAATTAAATCATTACCGGGTGATTCATCATTATTTGGTGAGCGATTTGAAAAATAATTCAAATATTTGTAGGGGGTACTTGGAGATCATTTAAGCAAAATTAGAACCTCGTAGTTCATTTAGAGGTGGTCAAAAAACGCTCGTTTTGGACAAGGTCGGGTATTTCTAAAAACGAACTAAACACGCAAAACGATTAAGAATGACTCGAGGATCTACCCACCATCGATTTTTTCGTTTTTCTTCGTTGCATTCTAAAAACATGAGAATCACTCCAACCTGTTTCAGAATAAAATTGAGTAAAAAGGAAAAAAATCAATGTTGGGAGGATCCTCGAGTCACTCTTAAACGTTTTTGAAAATCGCAGCATCCTCAGAAACGAGCGTTTTTTGACCAACTTCCCAATGACCTACGAGGTTCTATCTTTGCTAAAATATTCTCCAAAGACCCTCCTGTAAATCCTTGAAATATTTCTCGAATCGCTCGCCAAATAATGGGAATTGCCATGAAAACTTTTCGTTTTAGACGATTCACCCGGTATAATTTAAAAAGATACATTTGAATTAAACACAATAAAAAATAATAATTTCCGGAATAGTGCTAGTATAATTCAAGTATTCCTAACTAAAAGAAAAAAACTGAAACACTATTTTGTTGTATCTTCTAAAACCGTCATGTTTTAATCGATAGAGCACGTTTCGCAGATAATTATTATATTGTTATCAAGGCTTATCTCAAGGTTGGATTTCATTAAACCGCCCCCTAAAAACTTTCCCAAAAACATTTGTTACTGTTATAATTGTTAATGAGTGTTGTAATAAAGAAAAACCACAAGGTTTTCTATATTGATCAATTTGAACAATTTAATTCGAACCAAGGCTTTTTAAATCCAAACATCAATTTCTCGAGTATTTTCACAGTATAATTTAAACAAACAAATCACGAACAGGCGAAAATCGATAAAACACCTCTGATTCATATATTTGATCTATTTAACTAAGGTCAACTTGACTGTGATACAGTAAAACTGTCTTTACTTATGCATAATGGACTGGAAATTTTAACTGGAAACATTACAAAATGGTTCGGGCATTTCTCAAAGGAGCTAAAGAAAAAGGTCAAGTGCTTTAAAAGATATCTCAATTCGCGTTTAATTTTGAAAAACATGAATGGCGATCAAATTTAGTAAAAATAAGCCTACCGTAAGCCCTAAACCCACGATATGTTCGTCTAAAGTCTGGCCTAAGATTTTTAACTATAGTGATTCTTTTTTAATCGAAAATTTCTACCACGGAGGCGCGTTAAGGATTTTGATTTAAGACAAAGGCAGAGAAATGTATGGGGGCATACACAGTGCTTCCTTCAATTCGGGACCTTAGACAATTACCTAATTTGCCTATGATATAACGCGCCACTGACTACAGTTAAAGTCGATATTTTTATAACAATTTCAATAAATATTGCTTTTATAAATTAGGGGGGCTTGGAATACGATTGTAAAATGATTAAGAACCCCTGACCTGGGGTGAGGGATCTTGTAAAATCTACCCTCTTTGCCAAATTGAGTTTTATTGGGTGATTCACTGAAAATATTCATGAATAAATACAGTGAACAGTTTCGAATACAAATACAGCAGATAATTTGGAAAAATCTGAACGATCAATACATAGTACGTCTCTCAATAAACAATGTTGACGTAAATCCTACAGAAGAATCAAGATAAACATCGTAAATTTATGGAGTACTGAATATCCCACAGGCGATGGTGTCCTTAAATTTTCAATATTTTATACAAGATACGACCTTCTATCAATTCTTATTACATAAACATTGAATTTACAGGATAAATATATTTAAAAAATTCTGTAGGAGAGTCCCATATACATACTGAAACGTAAATAACAATTGAAATTTGCATTTATTGATTATTATCTTGTATAAATTAAGACAACTTTCAACAAAGTTGATGAATTTTGGTGATTTCCAATACGATGACATTAAAATATAATTAGTAATCATTGTCAAATTTTAGTGTCATTGTTTTAAGTGGTAAAAAGTATTCTACATATTATTTTTTAATTTGTTATAAACGCACTATTTTAAGTGTGTTTATAGTCTAGTATAGTAAGCTATTTTTTTTTAAATGGGCAATAGTTTGATATTTATCACTCATTGTCAGTTACAAAAAAGATCATTTATTCATTGATTAATATCTTTATAAAAAACATGTCATGCCCAAGGCGATAAAATTTTTGGGCTCTTGGGGGTTGGTTTTCTAAAATTCACATATTTGATAATGTCCTCATTATATCCACAAAATTTTATTCATGTACGATTTTTGAAATTTTCAAATCTTAATTATCGATGTTCGATATTATCGATCAAAACTGATAAATTATTCAATAAGAATTGAGTACTTTACTAGGACATTGTGTATTTTATAGTTGTAAATATCGTCATAAAAACACGTAAGTGTATAAAAAACAGATAATTTTAATTATAAAATACCGACACAACTCACTGATAAGGCAACCTTTAATTGCGTAAGTTCTCTTTAAAAATAACAACAAATTCATTAGAAATATCCAATCTTAAAATTTACTATTTACATATCTTAAAGTTGTAAAAAATTTTTTTTAATATTATTGTAAATAGTTTACGAAGGGGTGGTAAAAAACTCACCACTTTGGAATGTTTATTGTAATTCTATTCTTACAATTTGTTTTAGGCATATTGTATGGGCAACATTTACAAAAAAACGTATAAAATATTGCAATTTTACTTTCAATAATGGAAAAGTCGTTAAGATGGAATAAAAATTTCCACCATCATCATAAATAAATGATTCACACTATTGTTGAAATAATGATTTAATCATTACCAAAATAATTTTATAAACATAGAAAACTGGATAGAAATGATTATCTTTTGATATTTTCCTATGTATTTTAATTAATCAAAAATTAATTATTTCTTGTAAATGAAAATGAATAAATACCTGAAGGCGGGGACGATGTAACGATGATGTTAATTCAAATAAGAATAAATCACTGGAAACTGATTTGTATAATATATGCATATTATACACTCATATTATGGAAATACTACAACGTAATTTCAATACAATTTAAACAATTTTCATTTCAAAGAAAATAAGAGAAATATTAATTGAAATAAATAAATTAATGAAATAGAATAGTTAAAAACGACCCCCACTGTATCACATCCCGGTCACGAACTGAAACTGAAAATGTAAACAGAAAAATCAAACATGCTGCTGTCACAGGACTAACCAAAAAAAATTGAATATTTCACCAATTACAACTACTCATCCAGAGGTGTCAGCAGCATTACACAGAAAAATTAAGTAAAGTTCATTACAATTTCGACAACATTTTAAACTTACTTAAATCTAATTTATAATTACGACTTAATTAACTATTAATGTTGTAGGTATCTTACCAATATTTGTTTAAATTGCATTTGTTGTTATAATAGATCAAGTCTTCACACGTAGATGGCACAATTTATAGTATGCTAAAGTTACTGAACTATATTAGACAAATGTTGTTTTTTTCGACCAATCAGAGTGGTAGAATTCAATTTTATTTCAAAAAATTGCGCGTTTCATTATTTATAACCAATTACAGCAAAGGATAACAGAGAACAATAATATTTCCTCCTTTTTCTTATTAATGAGCCGGTTGCAGTTTTCTATCGTCTAACTGTAAATTGTAAGTGGCACGGTCTTAAAGAGATCCATGCACGTCCAATCATTGCTGTTTGTATTAAATTATTTAATATTTTTGAAAATTATAAAATTTCACAATAGTAGTAAAAAATTAAAATAAGCCACAGATAGAGGAATGTTTGATATTTCTTTGTTTATTGAAGCTACTGAATTTTCTATTAAAAAAGCTAAGGAGTAAGCGTATTTTTACTGCTTGTGTATGGGCGCCTTTGGACGCATTTCCTCCAATTGCCGACATATAACCTAAAATTTATCGAAACTAAAACTGGCAAAACGCTACATTTTCGTTTAGTGATTTTATAAAATGGGCCGTCGTTATTATTGTGATTATTGTGATAAATCATTTATTGACGATTTAGATGCTAGAAAAAAGCATCTGCAAAGTTCCTATCATATAAGATTGCGAAATATTCATTATGAAAATTATCGAGGTTAGATCCATTTTTTTGTTTGTTATAATTATAATTGAAATCAATTCAATAATTATTCAATAGATCCACGAGTGATTCTGAAAGAGGAATGCGAAAAGACACCTTGTCGCCGTTTCCTAGCCAATGGTTCGTGTCAATTTGCTGGAATGTGTAAATATACCCATTATACACCTGAACAACTATGGGATATTAAACAACAATGTATATAACAAACATACTGATTTTAATCAAATTTCATTGATTAATAGACTTAATTACAATTCTAGTAGAATATCAAGAACGTAGTAAACAAATTCGACTACCTACCGTTGAATCCTGGATACAGAAATATTACGAGAAATATCACAAAGAAAATTCTGATGTTATGCATATACCGTGGACATATCCGGAACATTTAGAATTAAGAACAGATCTACCACCATCTGTACGTAAATTTAATCCAGAGCAATTTTCAAATGTGGATTTCGAAGAATGGGGCAAATAAATCTACACTTCTTATTAGATTCGGTAGCTACAATCCATTTTATTTGCTATGATAGAATCAGTAATTGATCATTTGTATTTTGTAGGAACAAGCTAGGGATTATTTATTGTATAGACTTTAAAACTGAAGAAAATATTTTATTTATAGTTAATTTTTATTTGTTAAAATTGAAGAGCACATACAATTTATTTAAATTTGATAATATTGCGTAATATAACTCATGAAAATGGGTTTTATAACATCTAAACACCAGAAAAATATAGTAAATCTACCGTATATAATAAACTAACAATTACTCAATATGAAAATAATGTAACATCGAAGTTTTCATAGTTACATCAAATTAGAATAATTATCCAATTCGAAAAAATATAAAATTTATATTTTCTTTTTTCAAATTTCGTTCACCAATTTTATTTACAAATATTTGCCAAATTTTTAAACTTAACATTTTAAAGTGAATGCAGTAATTCTCAAAGGCATAACACAAAACTATCACAAATCTTTGGAAACACTCTGTGGTCTGAGAGACGGATTAAATGGCCAATTGAACAGAATAATGAAATTTTGGCAGCGTTTCATGTGAAAGGAAATTAACTGCAAGTAAGGTAGGCGATCAAATTAATAAATTTCTTAATTGTTTCCTTAAAATTTCATCAATTTGTTTAAAGAATTAGATATTTGAGTCAAATATATTCACATTTATATTTTAGAATACTTATGACGATTATTACACACTGTCTACTGTTGTTTTGCTAATAATCTTTAATCAGTAGAATTTACTTTGTAACTAGCCCAAAAAGGGAAAAACTCCTAAATTCTTGATCGATTTGAAAGTATAAAATTTTTTTAAGAAAAACTTATTTTCTTAGAAAAAAAGAAACGAAAGAAAGGGTGCTGAACGATCAACAGATTAGTTAACTTGTGCCAATAACATTAGAAAAATAATCTCATTCCTCTCTATTATTTGTCCAATAAATTACCGAAACATAGAGGGTGCGGGATGAGGAATATTTATCAATATAGACACTTTATATTTCTTCTTTTGAGTTATTTTATGGTGAAAAATGATGAGAGTAGTATTTGATGAAAGTCTCATATGAACTTACGTTTCAACGTTTAAGCCTTTTAGTAAACTAACAACTTTCAACATTTATTCTTTTTACACAATGAATGCTTTAGGTTAACTCCACGGGGACTTTTCCATCATAATTTTACGTCTATTATAGGAATTTATTAAATTATATGGTTTTCTCGCTATACTCCATTTATTCACAAAGGTGCAAAAAAATAACTTATACAGGGTGTTTTTTTTAGTATGTTCAACTCTTATGAAACTCCTATTAGTTGGCGAGCAATTTAAAAAATATTTCAAGGATTTATAGGATAGTCTCTGGAGACCAGTAAAGTTAGAGCCTCGTAGCTCATTTGGAAATAGGTCAAAGATTACTCAGTTGTGACAATGTCGCGATTTTCAAAAAGCAATCAAACACTAAAAATGACTCGAGGATCCTCCCAGGATTGATTCTTTTCATTTTTCTCCATTTTATTTTGGGACAGGTGGAAATAATTCGCATTTTTCCTAGAATGTAAAGAAGAAAAATGAAAAAAAAATCAATACTGGGAAGGTGTTTGAGTCATTCTTATTCGTTTTACTTGTTTAGCTCATTTTTGAAAATCAAGACATTGTCCCAAACAGGAACCCCCTACAAATCCTTGAAATATTTTTCGAATCGCCCGTCAACTAATAGGAGTCTTACAAGAATTGGCCACCTTTTAAAACAGCCTGGATACCGGGTGAATCACCTAAAACGAAAAGTTCTTATGGCAACTACCATTATTTGGCGAGCGATTAGAAAAAAGATTTCAAAGATTTGTAGGGTGGTACCTAGAGATTATTTTAGCAGAATTAGAACTTCGTAACTAATTTGGAAGTTGGTCAAAAACACTCGTTTTGAACAAGGCTGCGATTTTCAAAAACGAGCTAAGCACGCAAAACGACTAAGAATGACTCGACCACCTTTCCAATATTGATTTTTTTTCGTTTTTCTCCATTGCATTCTAGAAAAAATGCGAACCATTCCCACCTACTCTAGGATAAAATGCTCTGCGTACTTAGTTCGTTTTTGAAAATCGCAACATCGTTTTTTGACTATTTTCCAAGTGAGCTACGGGGTTCTAATTTTGCTAAAATGTTCTCTAGGGATCTTCCTACAAATGTTTGAAACATTTTTCGATTGGCTCGCCATAAGAACTTTTCGTTTTAGGTGACTCACCCGGTAAAACACAAGTTAAAATAATAAACTATACCCCTGTTGTTAATCTTGCAAAATTGTAAGCCCACTTGGCTAGTTATAAAGTCATTTCCAACAGTCAGTTAATTTAGAATTCAAAAGCATGGAAAAGTTATCTTATTTTTGAATTACTTGAAATGATTTTATATATTTTCATCATAGACTTAATCGTGCCAGTACATTTGACCCGTCTAAAACCGTCCCTATTGGTAGTGATGGTGGTGAAACAGGCAAAAAACTCCAAAACAAAAAAGAAGACCATATTTACATAATATGCAAGTATAAAACTTGTTATATTAATATTGTATTTGGGTAAATACATATTTAAAGCTTTTATTTCATATAGATCATGTTTTAAAAAATAATCAATTTTTCGAATCGTTCCCCTATAATAATGTTACTTTAAAATAATACTAAATCAGTAATTATACAATTGTGAATAATTATTACGGAATCAATATAAGTGTTATTTTGTTATCTAAATACTCGGAACACGAAAACAAATTCCATCGGTTCATAATAATGACTAAAATATAGAAGAATCACATTATATTGTTTGGTTACCGGTAAATATGAAAGCCTTTATCAATTTTTTCTTGTTTCCTTTATTTTTTATCATTCACTTCTTGATCATGTTCTTTACGCACCATATGTCCCCGAAATGATGCTTGAATTTTAGCAGCAGCTTTATTAAGTTCAGGATCACTTAAATCAATATCCAATTCTTCTGCATTCTCCTGGAAAAACAAAAATACAAATCCATCGCCAAAATCTAAACAAATTTAATATTTATTGAATATTATAATATTTATTGAAATTTCAACTTGTTGCCGAATTATTTATAATAAGCATATAATATTTTCGTTGTTTATATTTGTTGAAAATCATATCAACCTTTTAGAAAAGGTTCAAAGTCAGTTTTAAATAAATGTGAAATATTAAATCAATATCTGGAAATGTCATCCAGATTTATTCGCATACATTAAATTTACAAACATATTGTTCCATTGTAATCAAACGAGATTTACCTGTGTTTTTTCGCTATTCTTTGTATCATCCTCCTTTTTCTCCATCTGTTTTCTTATCATATGACCACGGAAGGATGCTTGGATTTTTGTTGCTGCGTTACGTAGTTCTGTAATAAAGTAAAATTACAATTAAAATTAACAGAGGAGAAATGACAGAGTGTTAATTGAAATAGTTGTTGTACATCCCTCTATTGTGGGTCACATCCATCCAGTTTATTGATTGTTAGTCGTTTCTGTTTAACACACCTGAGAATTTTATTATCTGTTTTATATCCTGATACATTCAATTAACGTAAGAAATCTGAAACTAAATGATCCCAGTGTTCGATAAATTAAAATCGATGATCTTTGTTTTCACAATAGATTTCAATTTTAAATTGTTATTTTTGATAACAAATCCCTTGTATGTTCCAGTTTATTAACAATCCAATAAAATTTTCAATCTCTATACACATAATTACCAAATAAATCATCTCGCACCAAGCTTCATTTATTGTTCTAGTTTTCAATGTGAAAAGAACGACACATAATTAAGACTGTATCATTTGTTGTTAATTAGTGGACTTAATTAACAATTTACTACCAAACTAAAAGGTGTAGAATATATCAAAGGACTCTATTTACACGGACTCTTTTTTTTTGATTCATCAAAAATAACGCCAACAGGGCTGATTTTTCATTACGTCAACATCATCAGTTTTCTGTTATCTATTGTTGGAAACTGTACTCGTGATGTTGGTACATACACACTCATAGGGATGAGGGTGATGTATATTTATAAAAGGGTAAATGGCCCAATTTATTGTTTATTCTAGTTAATTAAATTGCCTAAAGTATTACAGTTGTGTTTATTCTTTAGAGTAAAATATATATAAAAAAAATTTCCATGAAAATTCTTTGATCGAGAACATAAATAATAACACTATTGCTCTAACTAAATAAATGTTGAAATATGATTTTAGGCGAGTAACTGGGAAATACAGTTTCAATAAATTGATAAGAAATCAGTCATCTATCGAATTACATAAATGGGTTGAACACAACAGAAATGTGAAACGAAAGAAAATATATGGGGAATAAAATATTTATTTCTATTTCCTAACGAAATCTTTGCCTATTTCTCTATTTCTCCTTTCCACGAGAAATCCCTGAGGCGTCCTGAAAACGTTCCAACGATTTGAATGATTAAGTAACGAAATCATACCGTGGAAATTCACCATTACTTTTTATTTGTGTCTGGTTAAAAAGAGGAAAATTACACAAACTCGTTCATCTAACAAATTAATATTAATTAATTGTTAAATTTTATCCGACAATATTGTGTGTCTGATACAACTTGCTTGACAATGTTGGTCAAATTATTAAGATTCTGTTTGTTGGTCAGAAATTTGATAATCTACCGAAACAATTTAATGGCTTATCAAACAAAGTTATTGTCAAATTTCATGAAAGCGCTTATTGTAAACGCTTACTATACCTACTAACCAACATTAAAAGTAACATTGTCGCTTTTAATTAATCCAATAAATATCCCACGGCAATTGTCTTTTTAATCTCACCTATGTGAATACCCTACTTTCCTATTTTAATATAATTGGCTTTGCTACATAAATAGATATTTCTCCCCGTTTGATGTGCCATGAAACTTTCATTACGGTTCTAAATATTCTGTTTTGCAAAGATTACGTATTATGTAGGTGTTGGATGTGGGTAATTACTGTAATTAGTAACTTAAATAATGATTTATAAGGTATAATTACTTGTACCTACGACTAAGTATTTCTTCAAAATAGTGTAGATTTATTAACTATTATCCAAAAATAGACGGTTTTTACGAATTTTGAAGGCTTGTAAATAATTTTTTAAAATAATTATAATAGAGAATTTCAATAATTATCTACAATGTAAACATCGATAAACAGCAAACAATATGAGATGAGATAATAATATTGCATCGAAAAGCTTTTAAACTAAAATCAATGTCGTTGAATCGATAAAAATATAACTTTTGTTAAATAAATAAATGGGGGAACCCTTTTGCTTCCAATACGAGTTGACATCACGTTGATCTAAAAGTTTCCCTATTTCCAAGTTTTTAATTTTTTCCCGTTCAAAAGCAACAAAAACGAAAATATCTTTAGACGTTTGAACATTTCTCTGACCTTTTACAATCAATAAATATATCCCTACAGTTGCCAAAGACGATGATAATGGCAACTATAAAGTAAATATGACCCTCTTATATACCCATCGATCTAGGATTATCCTTTATGAATAGAATATTGTCATTATAAAAAATCAAAGATTTTAAGTGTATTTCGTGATTTTTTCCAATTTATCTAGATCTAGATTACATTTATTTTATTACCTGGATCGTCTTCACGGAATTCAGATTGTAATTGTTCTGATGTCGGTTCAGTTTCTTCTTGTTTGTTGGGCTGTTTCATACTCTGTCGAACTTTATGTCCACGGAAAACTGCTTGGATTCTTGTTGCTGCAACTTCTTCACGATGATCCTCACCACTATCACCGCCACCAACACCGTCTGAATTATTATTTGTTGTTTTTGTACCGTTCGATGTTACCGTTTTTGCCGATGTTGTTCTCTTATCGCCAATATCTAAATGAAGAAAATTCAATTTAAACTACTCGACTAGAATTCAAAATTGTACATGTGTAACAAACATCTCCATGTTTTTTTGCATTCAATTCAAGATTAATCCTGAAAGAGAAGTGATAAAGAGTGGTTTCGATCCACCAATATTACCTTCTATACACTTGATTCTGTAAATGGAGAAGTGCTCAAATATTGAGAATGTTGAATAAATCTAGTTTCAAACAACACATCTGGTTGTGAATATAATAAATGGAGGATTCGAATAATTTTCAAACCCTTAATTAATTTTGCATAAATAAATAGTAACATGAAGAGTGATTATGGAAAGATTACAATTCTATCCTGTTATAAATAGAATAAATGATTAATCACTTTCAAGGTAGATTTGAAGGTTGAATTGTGAAAAATTGTTGGAAACATTTTGATAAACGAGTATGTACATAAATTGATTGATTTTATTTTGATTTGATTTATTTGTTGATTATTTCCTTTTTTTGTGTTCTGCCTATTTAAAACTAGGAATATTAATTCTAATCAAGAAAACAAACGATTTTGGTTTGATTCCTATTGAAATCAACCTGTCATTAAACTTCTGAATAGATTAGCTAGTATATATACTTTAATTATTTAATTTAACAATAGCTAAAGGAGAACAAGGTCAAAGTAAAATTTGTAATGCAAAACGATCGAATTGCAAATTTGTATAGACTATAGAGAGACTTATGTTTCAATAACAATGACGTCAAAACTTGTTCACGAAGATTTATCTAATTTTCGTAAAATTAAAACCATTACACTAATGACTAAACAGATAACAGTAAAGCTTTACACTTGAGATAAATTGAAGTTGAAGCACAACCCTTAGTTCTATATAGTAAAAAGTTTCGTAAAATTTCTCAACTCAAATCACGACTAATATCGACTGGAATTCTTCAAAATCGTGTAGAGATAGAAGCTCGCCTACGATGAAATATTTATAATATCATCACTTTTACTGTTTCAAACTAGATAGAATGCTGGATATTTTCCAGGGGCGGAAAACTCTTCTTTTCTCAGATAATTTACAAGCTTGTTTTTGTCTTTTTTAATTTAGGTACATTTTTTTTGTCTTTATTTACTCTGCAGTTATTAAATTGTTATCGTTCATTTATCAGATAACGATGTATTAAATATTAAAATTATACGTTGCTGAAATTGTCACGTCATCGGTCATTCTACTTGAAATAATTGTTTTAAAATTTACAAGATTGATGGCGTTTTAACGTTTTCAAGTTAATAAATCAACGTGAATTATGCACGTTGAATTTTTAAAATATGTTCCCCCTTCAATTTTTATGCAATTTGCAGGTTAATTGGCTTGAAAATTTCATCAAAAACCGTTTCTCGGCTATTTTATATGCTATTTTCTTGTATAACTACCATTTTCTTTAGCAAAATGTATTGCTTAGAGCAGCGGCACGTTATGGCTTCATGAGGCCCCAGGCAGTTTTGAATTTTGGGGCCCCTCTATTAGGGAGATAATCCTTCTCCATTTTAAAATGTTGTAATCCAGAAGAAAAAATCATAGTCATAAATGAATTAGTAGTTCAGCTACTTTTTTTGAACCAAAAAAGAATTGAATGAAAAATATGGGGTGCCATTTAAAAAAAAGTGACATCATTGCTTCGCAATAGTAACAGATACAGCCATTTTGATTTAAACTCAACTAAATAATTAAAAAAGTAGAAGTTATTTGTTTTCCGAAATTTTCATAAATAAAAAAGGTGTTATGAATATTTTCTTTTGACTCATCCTGTATATGTACAGGAGTACAGGGTGTCTCATTTTCGATTGTATTTAAGGATATTTCATGTAAGCCGTGATGGGACAAATTAACTGATAACACATTCTCGTACTGCATTTTTGAGCATAATTGAAAGGCGTACCTGGATTTTTGCTACATAGGTACATTTGTTTTTAAGCTATTTGATTTTTTCAATTTTTCAGGATTTTAAAAATGCTCTGTATCTTTTGTATTAAAAAAAAATGAAATTCATTTTTGGCGTTGTAGATGCAGTTTTTTATAGAGTGCTGTGAAACAATTGGCACTTATGATTTATCATACTGTTATTAATTTCGTTTCAATTATTAATTGTTGCATTATTTTTACTAAATTCAATGAGTAAGTAGGTAGAAAAGACGATGAAAAGGACACACTAAGAACTTTATTGAAAAAAAAAATAGAAAAATTAGAAAAAATGTTGTTACAAAAT
>JAZBGW010000153.1:0-13727 GCA_037464815.1 Mylabris variabilis
AATCGGGATCAAAACTGAACTCGGTTCAAATCGTTTCACCAACGAGAATTAAGTGACATAGTTGAGAACGATTTAAGCTGAACCTGACTCAGCTGACACCAGAGCCAGAAAATCACGTGAAATACAATTCACCAATCAGTCAAAACATCGATTTAAGGGGATTCCGGAGACATTTGTCGATTCGGCGTTCGAAAACAGACAATTTTCAAACAGCGATTACTCGCTTGTTTTTTAAGATAATGCCAAAAACTGACCTGCGTTGGATAGAGCATTTGAAGGTGCAAGCTCTAAAGTTTTCTATTTTGGAAAAATGTGATGAAATTCTGAGCTGCAGAGAAAACTCTTAGACCCTGTTTTTTTTTCGCACATTTTCCTTCATAACTGGCTAAAACTTAGTCAATATTATCAATTTTCAAAATTTATCAAATGATTTAGACAGCCAATTGAAAGAGCTTTCCAAATCTTCAAGAATTTTTATGATATGCTTTTTAAATTCACTTTTTTGGAAATGGGTATTAATTCTTTAAAAGGGAGGTATTATTTTTGTATTTAATTATATCGCGTAATTTCCAAAGGTTAACGTGAATTTTTACAATTTCCAAATATCATAGGAGGGCGCGTTCACCTCCAATAGATGATCAAGGTGTTCCTCTTCATGTTCATATAAGTTATAACAATTATTTTATTCTATAGCGCATTTATTGTTATTCTCCATAGATAGCTGAAAGACCCTTATGTACCGATCAATATCCATCAAAATAATTGTTCCGTTTGTTCAACACAATGCTTTCAACAGCCTTCACTATTATGGAATTAGAAGAAGATTGAAATTTTCAACGAAGCACGTCAGATGTTCCAAATTAGAGAAATTCAACACAGATGCTGACAATTTAAAAATGACTAGACACTTTTTTAACATTATCTAATGATAAATTCGTATCTCGTTTCTTTTTCGTAAAATAAAAAATCGATTAATAATTCTATCGAAAATGTGACGGATAATTTTTCCTGTTTTTCTTTTTTTATTCTCACTAACAAGGAACGTCCCTATGTGATGGTGAAAAACGAACGAAATCTAACCGGAAATGCTAGATACGAGGGATTCTGCATCGATCTACTGAAATGGATCGCCAGTCAAGTTGGTTTTCAGTACACTATTCGGCTAGTTCCTGATCATATGTACGGTGTGTATGATCCTGGCACGAAAGAATGGAATGGAATCGTACGAGAACTTATGGACAAAGTGAGAAACATACAGTAGAATATTTATTTTTAGAAATATGCAATATATGGATATATCTTTTCATATTATTATATCTATTCTTTCTTTTGGTTTCGGTTTACAGAAAGCGGATCTAGCTGTAGCTTCCATGACTATAAATTATGCCAGAGAGAGTGTCATCGATTTTACAAAACCGTTCATGAATCTGGGCATCGGAATCCTGTTTAAGGTAAATTAAAATAACTATTTTATCAACCATGGAAAAATTTATTAATATATTTCAACCGACTATAGTAGTTTTGATGGCAAAAAATCTCATCATTGTGAAATCTCGTAAACACGTTCATTGTATTTTCTATGGAAACATTCACAATTCACACTTATTTCCATAAATAATAATAAAAAAATAGGGTGAAAATTGTGATGCAAATTCAGGAAATTAAATTTTTCATATGACGATTTTAATTATCGCATGAAACCATTTCAAACGCTTCCACTAAAAATGATACGACTCTGGTTGATTTACTGTAACACCAACAATAATGCTTAATCTCCAAAATTTCTCTATAAAAGATTCGGACACAAAACCGAGTTTTCATAGTTTTTATTAAATTCCACTATCGACTATAAAAGCAAATTTATGTTTATTTTCAAAAAATAGATTTATATGCAACATCAACAGAGTAAATCCAATTTTAAGGGAAGTCCGGACCTTTATGTCGATTCCCCGTGCGAAAATGTTCAATTTTCAAACAGCGATTACTCATTTGTTTTTTCAAAATTGACGTGCATTGGATAGAGCATTTCAAGGTACATGCTCTAAAGCTTTCTATTTTGGAGAAATGTGATAAAATTCTGAATGGTAGAGAAAACTCTTAGACCCTGTTTTTTTAGTACATTTTTCTCCATAACTGGCTAAAATTTAGCCAATATTATCGATTTATCGAGTGATTTAGATAACAAACTGAAAGAGATTTACAAATATTTAAGAATTTTTCCGATATGTTTGTTGGTTTTCCGATAACTGAAGAAAATTTAAATTTTAGCCAGTTATAAAGGAAAATGTACGAAAAACGCAGGGTCCATGAATTTTCTCGGCCATTCAGAATTTTATCATATTTCTCCAAAATAGGAAACCTTATAGCATGCAACTTGAAATGCTCTATCCAACGCATCCCAATTTTTGGCAATATCTTAAAAACCAACCGAGTAATCGATGTTTGAAAATTGACTGTTTTCGCACGCTGAGTCGACATACGGCTCCGATATACCCTTAAGCCGGAAATACGAAAAAACGATGACAAGACGCTCGACAAAGTTAATCTTGAAAAATCTCTAGACGATCGAGTTCTGTGTGTTTGTATTTCATCAGCTGTGCAAAAAATTGCTGAATTTTTTTAAGTGACAAAGCCTCACCTTTAGCGAGCATTTAAACTGAACATTTCCGGTAATAACAAGGCGGATTATTTCTATTCTTATTGCGTATTTTTTGGTTACGAGAAGAAATATTTCTACACAACTCGTAGACTTTGTTTCTTTTATTAAAAATCTACGTTAGATCTCCTAATGTCGTTAAGCACACGCATTGTCCTTTTAGTAATAAAGCTCTATTGATTCAAAGATCTTGAGAAATACTAAACTAACCCATCGTCTTTGCTTTAACGTCCAAACAAACAGTTCTGCTTGAGTGAAATTATTTGAGAAAATAGAACTATCGATTGTTATATTGAAAAGTTTCAAATCTGACCCTATTATTGCATATCTGAGAATCTTGTGGATATTTTGTTTGCAGTTCGTGCTTTAAAAACGTATCTTCCATGGCTTTTAACAGAAAATTCCAAAAATGGGGTTGTTGTATTTTTGATGGCTATGAATGAATTAGATATGAGAGTATATCGGACAGATTTTCATCAATGCAGAGGGCTTATAAAAGCCGATTTATTGGAATCTATCTTTGATTGAATGGAAAATGATTGCTTTTTTTCCCGTTGTTTAATATTTGTAATATCAAAGGGTTGTAAACCCTTTAATAGATAACGGAAAATATCAGTACGTAGGTTAGCTTTTCTGTACAGGTCTAATTACGATGATCAAAGAAGAATAGAGTGATTCATAGGTTTGTGGTGATTGTTAGGACTCGTCCAGCCTTCCATCAACTAATTGCAAAATCGTCCGGTATCTATTCTCCTTTCTCCAATGTTACATCTCCCGTTTTAAATACTAGACGAAATTCTAGCTTTATATAGTTTCCGATAATTTGTCGCATTTGCGGCTCGATTTCTTGGCTTTCTATGAATATGTCTTTAGTCGTTTTGGTAATCTTATGACTATTTTTAATAAGATTCGACTTTGGTTTTATGGTGGAGTTGTATTTTGGCACCAGATGAGAACCTAATTCTCAAATTGCTCTCATATTATACGTGATTTCTCTACTGTACCGTTGGTTTAATTTCAGGAAAAACCGCCAACTCAATTCCACACATGACAATGAAATCTCGTATTTTAGATCTAGCTATTCCTTTTTTCTTCTCCGTTCGTTGTATGAGAGCTTTGTTCTATATTTTGTCAAGTTATTAGTGGTTTCTAGGAGTCGTTTTTTTACAGGAAGCCTAACTTTTTTTTAGTTTTTCTAAAAATACGATAAAACCAGCAAAGTTTAAGAGTTTTATTTTCGTTGACTAGGTAAAAAAGAATTTACGATGATACTCATAAATATTGGCGACCGTATTGTTGAATCATTGTGTTTGTTTGGATATGACTATTAGGACAATCGGTGTTGTCGTTACAGATTTACAGGGATTTATTCGTTTAATTTAACCGATAAAAATCGAAACTTTATTCGAATGTCTTTGTCGGCAAGTTTTTTCTTGTTATAAGTAACATTTTAGTAGATTCCTGTGAGATAAATTACAGGTGCACCACTAATTAAATTTTTCACTGCAAAAAAAACTGATAAATTCTAGAATAAATATACGAAGTAATGAATAACGAAGTACAACAAAAGTAATAAAGTAACGCAAAGACAAAGTTGACGAGACTTATAAATTGTACAATTTCAGTAAACATTGAAACTTTTCAACGGCATTTCGGTTTGTATTTTATAAGAAGTTGGCGGCAGCGACGGCGGATACAGTCATAATGGTCGTAGTAGTGTAAATCAGCGGTTCTCAAACTATGGGTCGTGACAAATTTGTTTTGGGCCGCAATTTAAGATGTTGAATTATACAGGTTGTGTCTTAGTGATGGGACATTTAAAGTACAAGAAGTTCTAATTGATGAATGTTTCTGAAATTAGGAAAATATTTTCACTGTTTTAGCAACCCCGTTATATGGGGTAGTGAACCCTACTCGCTTATTTTAAACAGAATGGTATATTTTTTCTTGCATTTTAAATTCTTGCATAAAATCGAAGGAAACTTTGATAATACGACCTATGATCTTACAACGATGCACATTTTTCATTTACTTAGGTTTTTCCTGAAATTTTAAGTTTTGCAGTTTTGATTTAAAAAAATCGTATTTTTCAAACTATTGCTGCTAAAATGTTGATATTTGGAACAGAAATAGCATAAGGAGTGTTCTTTATAGTAAACCTTAGAACGTTTAATTATTTTTCAGCGCTTGGCTGAAATAAATTTTGCTTTCAGACAATTTTCAAACCATAATATCTTGCTTATTTTAAATGGAACACCATATTTTCATTAATATAGTTGGACAGAGAAAAAAATGTATCGAAGTGTGTAGTCTCTATATGTACCTCTCTTTGATAATTTATCAGTTATTTAAAATATTTAATTTCGTCCAATTACCTTTGTTGAAAGAAAATGTAATACTTCTAGTCGGCTATGACAAACTAATTCAACTATAATGATGTACATAGAAGGATTAGCAAAATGAATATTCTGCAGGTTTTTTTTCAACTTTAGGACATTCTACAAGCATAAAGAGTAAATGTAATAAATATTGATTTAATTAATTATCACTTTCTTCCATTTTTCTTCATTGAGATAGTCTAAAGTTAATTATTTATCTTCACGTTAATTGTGACAATTGAATTGAAAGCTGTTTTGCTGAGCCTTCTATGTTTCACATTTTTTAGGGGAGTAAACTAGACGAAATTGAAAATTTTGTATAACCGAAAAATTATCAAAGATAGGCATAGGAAATGCTAATGCAGTTCGATGCAGAATTATTTTCTCTATCTAACCATATAAAGAAAAAATATGGTTCTATCTAAATTAGGCATGATATTTTATTTCGAAAATTGCCTGAAAAAAATGCATTCCAGATAAACGCTGAAATATAATTGTACACTGTTAGATTGCTTACGTTATTAGAATTCCAAATTTTAACGTTTCAGCTGCAACAGTTTCTATGTTATGAATTTTTCAATCGAAGACTGCAAATTTTAAAATTAGAGTTGAAATATCTGAAAAACTTTCAGCGTTAGACCATAAGTTGCATCATCAAAGTCCCCTTCGATTTTATCAAAGAAATTAAAAATATAATGAAAAATATACCATTCCATTTAAAATAAGAGAGTAGGGTGCACTACCCCGTATAACGAAGGTTGCTAGAACAATGAAAATATTTTGCAAAGGTATTTCAGGCGGCGAAACGGTTGTATAATTAAATAATTAAAAAATAAAGAGCGTTTTTCGAAATTCTCATAAATAAGAAAGCTATGAAACTTGTGCGTTAATTTTGACTCACCGTGTATAAAAATACTATTTTTGAATTTCTGTTTTATAATGCTTTAAAACGACACTTCCAGAAATATTTTCAAAAATTTTCTTGTGTGGATGAAGACTTCTTGCCTTAGTCCCAACACCGTGGGTGTGTTCAACAAAAATTTCCCTAGACTCTCTCGACTAGAACCAGGACATCGAACCGGAATTGAATCGAAAACTGGAAAAAATCGAAAATTTGATCGGAACGAAATCCGAAGCTGAACCGAAAACAAAAACCGTTTTTTTTTCGGTTCAAACACACCACTTAATACGATCTTTTCTTCTTTCTTTTTATCTCCTCTTTCCTCCCTGCTCTGAAAATTAATCATTTGAAACCGTACCGAAAACCAAAAACCGTTAATTTTGCCGGGAGGAAAGCCGGAACCGAATTGATAATAATTTTTTTGAACCGAAACAAAAAAGATAGCGGTTCAAAGTTTTGCCTAGAACATTATTTGGGTCGCATGTTCAAAAGTTTGAGAAACGCTGATGTAAACTGAAACGATAGAATTATCGCCTTATATACTGTATTATGCATGAAACGTATCGACGTGTAAAATTTTTAGGTACCAACCAGTCAGCCAACACGTCTGTTCAGTTTTATGAATCCACTAGCTGTGGAAATTTGGCTGTACGTTCTAGCTGCCTATATGTTAGTATCATTTACATTGTTTGTAATGGCGAGATTCTCACCATACGAATGGAATAATCCGCATCCTTGCCATCAGGACTCGGATATTGTTGAAAATCAATTCTCAGTATCAAATAGTTTTTGGTTTATAACTGGAACATTTTTACGACAGGGATCCGGTCTCAATCCCAAGGTTTGATGATAATTTATAACTTTAGACTATTTATACTAGAATTGAAACTTGCTGCATCGCTACTTATTCCTGTTCACATCATTTTTCTTTATTTTGTTTTTTTAATTAAATGAATTTTAATGATTCACATCTAGTTATAATTCTTCATATTGGTTTTATTTTTCTAACCTCGCAGACATCGAAACGAAAACCAACACAACTTTTCTCGTTCCTGAATCCATTAGCAATTGATATATGGCTTTATATGATTGGGGCCTATATTCTTGTCTCAATAACAATGTGGATAGTGGCCCGTTTTTCACCGGACGAATGGCAAGAGCCAATTTTATGCGATGATTGTCGTTTAAAAAGGTATATTGAGTTATGTGAAGATGATATAGATGGGACAGATAATGACTCTTCGGTTGGGGATTATTCATCTGGTATAGGTAGTAGTACGAATGATGGATATTATCAGGAAATTGACGATCAAGATGATATTCATGTTTTAAATGATTTAGTCTGGAATGATTATGGTAATGACGGCAATGATAACGACGACAACGAAAGCGGCTTAGAAGTATTAGAGAACGGTTTTACAGTTGGTAATAGTTTTTGGTTTGCTATTGGAAGTTTGATGCAGCAAGGATCAAATCTTAATCCAAGGGTATAATATTTGTTTCTAAAGTAAATAGAAATATATAGCTTTGATCCTATCTGTTTTGTATAATAATTAATAATTGTATTGAAGTAGATTCGTTTTTGTTCAACTACTTAAAAGTTTGTAGAGAAGCAAATATTGTATTACTTTGGAAACTATCAATGGTGTTATTTATTAATTCCAATAACAACAATAGTATAAATCCCCCAGTTGATTGCTAGCTATTTATTTGCCTATTGAAATCCATTGATACAATACGAAGCTATCCGTTTCCTTTTTTTATTCTATTTATAGGCAACATCAACAAGAATTGTTGGTGGAATCTGGTGGTTTTTTACTCTTATTATAATCTCTTCATACACTGCAAATTTGGCTGCCTTCCTAACAGTGGAACGCATGATTACCCCTATTGAAAGTGCCCAAGATCTAGCCGACCAAACAGAGATATCTTATGGGACGCTTGAAGGAGGAAGCACTATGACGTTCTTTAGAGTAGGTCTTCTCATATAAATTGAATTTAAAAAAAAAGTCAACCTGACAACTCAATCGTATCGCAATCAATAAATAAAAACAACTCTTATCTATTTCTCCATATAGGATTCAAAGATTGGAATATATCAGAAAATGTGGCGTTTTATGGAAAGTCGGCGACCGTCTGTGTTCGTTAAAACGTATGAAGAAGGTGTACAACGTGTTTTAGAAGGCAATTATGCCTTCTTAATGGAATCCACAATGTTGGATTATGCTGTTCAACGAGATTGTAATTTAACGCAAATCGGTGGTTTACTTGATTCGAAAGGTTATGGAATCGCAACGCCCAAGGGTAGTCCATGGAGAGACAAAATATCGTTGGCAATTCTAGAATTACAAGAGAAAGGAGTGATACAGATACTTTATGACAAGTGGTGGAAGAATACAGGAGATGTTTGTACACGAGATGATAAAAGCAAAGAATCCAAAGCTAATGCCTTAGGGGTTGAAAATATCGGTGAGTTTGGGGAATAAACAATAATGCCTAAAATCAACATTGTTTCATTCTTGTCATTTAATTGGATTTTACTTTAAAAAGGATGCTATAGTTACTAAAAATTAATACAAATTGGAGTTTTTTAATAAACAGGCTTAGTTTTGGGTAGCTGTTGTTTACGTTTTGATAAGCGTAAATATTAGGGTTTTGTTTGTGTTCCTTCCAGGAGGTGTGTTTGTTGTCTTATTATGCGGATTGGCACTAGCAATATTGGTAGCAATTTTGGAGTTTTGTTGGAATAGCAAAAAGAACGCCCAAACGGACCGACAATCGTTATGTTCCGAAATGGCAGAAGAATTACGGTTTGCAGTGCGTTGCCATGGTTCAAGACAACGACCAGCTTTAAGACGATCGTGTACAAGATGTAGTCCAGCTACAACCTACGTTCCAGCGGCTCTAGATTTACCCCACCTCAACGGGGTGAGTATTCAATTTAAATTCCCCAATTCTCATCCGCTCATTTCTTTGCCATTCATTATAATCTAATGAGCAAGAACAATTCATATTCCAGTCGGTGTGCTATAAAACCACCTATACATACTGAAACCGATTGCCGTCTATCATTTACAGGAGAGCGTGATCCTGCCAATGACGGACGTGAAAAAATCTCCAATAACTTGCGAGGTGGATACCTAGCGGCGACTACAGTCTGGAGGTGGCGGTAATATAAAATTCGTATGCACCTCCAGTTCAATACGGGACTGTTGTGGTGGTCCATCACATACAAAACCACAAAGGGCGGCGACGCTCAATTATCGGGCAATACCTCAATGTCCTGATTTAGCTAGAAAAAGTGCTACATTAGAACGGAATTCTGGATTCCGGCATGAGACAGCGTGCGATGTCGTCCAAAGCGGTCTTCATCCGGAGAACGTTTCGGAGAAGATTTTGTGGAAGTTCGATTGTGATATCGGCAGCCCGAACAATCCAGACGTTGTAAATAGGACACTGCCAGACGCTATAGTCAGCAGAACCACCACATTGTGATATAATTAAAATTTAGGTAGACATTTCTAATTAAAAAATAAGAAAAAAATGAAAAATTACACACAAAAAAACGAAATTAATTCCTGAAAGAAATGGAAACGAACTGACATTTGTATCATGTAAAATTAAATAGATGATCGTTTATGCATGTCATGCAATAATCCATCGTTTCTCGGTTCATTTCATCTTGTTGTCTATTAACATCACCATCATCATTAATCTTAAAACTTGGCGAAAATCTGCCACAATAATCGGGATAATTAATGTTATAAAAATAATGTTTTGCAATATTTCCACTTGATTGTCACAGAACGTGCTCTTTAGTTCTCTCACAACAGCATGTAATATAAAATTACTTATTTCAGTACTCCTATCACGTCTAACCAAATTCGTTCCACCATGATAGTAAATGGTCCATAAATATTTTTCTAAACTTTAGAGTCTTGATTGTCGCATGCATTAAAATTGGGGAGTTGTTGTTGTTGTTGTTATTGTCCATTAATTTCCATTTAAACAATAATGAAACAACCCGAAAATACATAATCGAAAAACAATAGTCATATTCAATCATAATTCAAAAAAGAAAATCATTTAAAAATATATATCTGTTATTTGTCGTTTCCGTCCACTTTATGTATTACTCTGTTGGAATTCTAATTCATTGTATTTTAATCAAATAGTTAAGTTAATGTTATTATCAAATTTCTATTGTTAATGTATTATTAATTAATCGATTGTTAACGTTCTTCTTTAATAAAAACTGATTAATTTATGACCGATTCGTTTTATTCCTAGATTATCAAGCAAATTAACTCTTATTAGTTTAATAATGAACAATTAGGTAGCGAAAAGAAATACACGAAACGTACTCTAATTACGTTGAAAGACATTCATTTCGCCAAGCTAATGAAGACAATGTTTGAATAATGTATTATAATCAAAGAATGAAACTGGAGACGTTCTAAATTTATCATTTATGAAACTAAATCGCTAAAACATCGCCAATTTCTCATCGAAAGATACGAACAATTTTTTCTCTGTTTTAATAAATCCCCTTTTGTAATATCGGGGACAAAGGGAGAGAATTGCGTTGAAATTTCTTACACTCTGACATTATCAGAAAAATGATTGAGAAATCGTAAGACATTAACTACACGTCCAATATTGATTCGTTTGTTACTTTTTGTGTGTGTGTGTGTGTGTGTTTGGGTGAAGCTTTGTATTAACAATTGGTTGCTGTTGGCATATCAAAGGCGCTTTATTATTGTTTCGATTATAATTTTGGAAAAATTCAACGGGGGAAATCTCATTGGAACCGAACTAAATTGCGTTCAGTTTTAGCAACATATGGGTGCGCCTCGTTTTTTTTTTTTTGTTGTTAACGTAAAAGCACTAAACACTGATATGTCGAGATGTAATCAACGATCTGATGGACACAGACAAACGATGTTGTAGAATTGAGTTAGCAAGTCTCTGTATGGTGCAACGGCGCGTGCCGTCAACACACCCAAGGGGGCTGTTTACCGAATCCACTACGACCATTAACTTGTACATGAATCCGTCGATCCACCCTAGAGGAATCACACAACAAATATTCTGAATTAGTTGGACATAATCGTATTGGGTGGTTTCGTTAAACTTTATTAGGTAAAATAAGAAAATCTTTGACAGTAGTGGTGTAGTTTTATCGATAAAGTTGCTGGAATTATTTGATTAAAAGCAATTCACACCCACTCGTTCACCGTTGGAAATCGATTCGCACCAAATCTCTTTTAAGCGGTTCTTCTGCTTTCGCCAGAAAAATTTATAGAATCGAACCAAGGAACTCTATTCCGATCTCGGTTGGAAAAAAATCAACTCAATCGCTGTAATACTGTTACCTGTTCATTCTTAAGATTAGCTTTTTATTGTAGAATCTACTAAAAGTATTAGCTTTAAAAAATTAATTTAAATCTACAAGCATTGAAAATAAATGGTGGTTACATTGCTCTTTAGGGATAAGCGCAAGTTTTAAGCGACTTACAGCTTAAATTCTATCGATTATCATACCGTTTCATTTCTAATTCTTACCATGATGCATTGGGATTACAAAAAACAAAAAGAATTGAACGAATTCTAGTCTGCATGGTTCGTAAACAATCCTGTGAAGCGGAACTAAAAGGTGACGAAAAAACAACACTAACACACACGTATGGAACGGAGGCGCTTTATTGAGCGAAAAATTCCCAGATAACATGCAGTTTAATCAAGTATATATAGGAGCTTGATTCGAACAATTCACTGTAATAAGAAGACAATAAAGTTGTTTCTAATCAATAAAATTGTGTAGTTTTTCAATCAACTCTACAATAAGTATAAACAACGTTAAAATAGAATTGAAGTGTAATCTTTAAATTCTATTCAAGGCAGGCAACGATGCAAAGCAATTTATTCTGGATACATGAAAGCATAAATATGGAACGTAACTAGAAGATTAGGGAAAAATTGACCATATTTGTGGGGTGGTTTCGTATAAGCTCCACCATTTATAAGAGCTAGAATTTTATCCAGAATAAAATGAGGGTTATCTTCAGGTAGATTCAACAGAGATCCATCGTCGTGCTCGTTCACAATTAAATTACTATACTTATGCCTATTATCTACGTTTTATGTTGATTCGTCGCTAATTCAGAAAGGATTCCTTTATGAATTCTTAACTAATACCCTACTGAAATATCAGATAATGATGACGATAAGAGTTTTCTTGAAATTATAATATTATTTTACATTTTTCAAACGTATAATTTACTTTAGCAATCTAGAGAATATGATGGATTGATATAATTTCTTCTATAATTTTTTACTATTAAGAAGGAATTGAATGGCACAACTGTCGTGCACGTTTCAAGAAAATTAAACTGTAGAGCGGATATTTAAAATTGTTTTTTCCTCTTTACTTTACTTGTTTGATGTGTGTACTGATGGTTGTTTTTAATCAATAAAAGAGAGCATCAAAGGCCGAAATGGATCCAACTACAGAATTCCAGGTCACTCTTTTCTATTTGTCATGTCAAAGCAGTCAGGTACGACGTTTTCGGTCTATACGTCTTGCTATGAAGATATTCACTGGGAATACGGCTGTTTTGGGGTTGATTATGTGCAGAATGCGTGACCTGCATACAAGTCGATTGCTGCTCATTTTGCTGTATTACAATTCTTGAAAACGAATCATATGAAATGAACATATAAAGAAAGACGACGATAATCAACAGCTTATACTTTCGCAATAAAATGCCAAGAATTGAATTAATAAAACGACTGAAATTAAATCAGACGAGTGATCCGTAAAAAAAACGGATTGATTTATAGATTTACGAAAATTTTCTCTCACATGGAAGAAATCCAGAGTTGTATGCAAATTTAGCGAGTTTCAATATGTATCAAAATTAAATTTGTTGCTGCATCGTTGGGAAATCGGTACTACCTACAGGGTTATTCACGTACGGCAAATTATTTGTCGAGTGATTCGAAAAATATTGCAAGAATTTATAGAAGACTCCCTAGAGATCATTGTAGCAAAATTAGAACCTCGTAGGTCATTTGGTCAAAAAGTGCTCGTTTCTAAACAAGCAAAACGAATTAGGATGATTCAATTTGATTGTTTTTTCTTGTTTTTCTGCGTTTTATTCTGGAATAGGTAGAAATGTTTTTCATTTTTTTCTAGAATGCAATGGAGAAAAACGAAAAAAATCAATGTTGGGAGCGTCCCCGGGACACTCTGTTCTGTGGGTTCACTTCCAAATTTGCCACGAGGTCCTAATTTTGCTAAATCAATCTCCAATGACGCGATATAGCTACACGAGGTCCCAGGAAATTTTAAATTTTGGGGCCCCAATGTATAGTGTAGAATTTTTATTCAGAAGAGAATCGCTCTAAATTTTAAAATGTTATAATCCACAAGAAAATGTAGTCATAAATAAACTCAACTTTTATTGCATTAAATAATACATATCTGAATGTAGGAAAAACCAACCCTACTCCAAAATTTAATGAAAAATATGGGGTGTCACTTAAAAAAATTGTTAATCACGTCATTCGCAATAGTAACAGATGCAGCCATTTTAGCTTAAACACAACTAAATATTAAAAAAAGAAAAAATCTCTGTCTCTTATGAATATTTGGCTTTTCTCGACTTACCCTGTATACATATAGCACAACAAAATTGAAAATAAAAGCAATTCTTAAGGGCGCGGAGTACATGTTTTTACGAAAAAGGGAACGCTTGATGCACGATTTTACAGTTTTCGATTTTCTTTT
>JAZBGW010000153.1:13789-37294 GCA_037464815.1 Mylabris variabilis
GGTAGCTCACATCCGCTATAAAGAATCATCAAATTACGAATCGACTTTTTTAACTGCAAAAATCAGAATATTGATTTGGCAACTTTGAGCCCTCTGGTGATGGAGTCCCAGGCAATTACCCTTTTTGTCCGCTGGTAGCCCCCTAAAGTTTCTTAAAAAAAATCCGAGTCGCTCGTCAAATAATGAGAGTTGATATAAGAACTTTTGTCGTACGTGAATAACCCTGTAAGGGTCTGTAGAAACTATTAGATTTTTCGAATTGATCAATGATAGCAGCCCCTATATTGGCGGATGTCGTTCAATACACTTTGATCATTAATATTAATGATTGACTACTGTATTTGATAGTTGTCGTCAATAATGCGATTATATACAGATAGATAAAATTGCCACCTATCGACACGTTTGTATTTATCCCAATTCAAGATAAATTTACACAGTACAACACATGTATGTATGGGCGAAATTATCGTTCAACCATAAGTTACGACGGATGTTCGTTAAGCGATATGTGTGGGTGTGTTTGTAACATTGTACTAATATATAAATCATTAATCCTATTAAATTCAATTGTAATTTAGATCCAGGCTTTCAACTTGAATAACTCGAAAAGCTCCGGATGTTACCACATACATACACCAAAGGGACCGATATTCATTAAAGATCGAATATCGTTCGTTGAAAACGTTCCAATATTATTATCTTCTATCTGTGTGTTTATACCGGGTGAGTCACCTAAAACGAAAAGTTTGTATGACAACTCCCAATATTTGGCGAGCGATTCGAAAAATATTTCAAGTATTTGTATGGGGGTCCCCAGAGAATATTTAAGCAAAATTAGGAAGTTGGTCAAAAACTTATTATTATTTATTAATTTCCTTGATATTAATTTCAACTTATCTGTGTTTCTTCCCCTCATTACATTTAAAATAATGCGTAAACAATAAAAGTCAAGACACGTCACTTGTTTCTAATGTATCGAATGTCAAGGATTTTCTATTAAAAAAAATAAACACTTATCACCGTAAACAATCTGCTCTCATCGGGTTAAAATAGTACATAGCTGGCTGGGTAAATCACCTCGTCATTCATAAGGATCTCCGATTTTTGCAAGGAACGAGTAATGAGCAACGAATAAAAACTATTTTAAGAGGATCTTCTAGTCATTATTAAGTTCTTTGACAGATATGAAAGATTAATGAAAATCGCAACATCGTTGGAATAAAGCGTTTTTTGACCATTTTCCCAATCAACTACTTTTGATAAAATGTTCTCTAGGGACTCCCCTGTAAATCTTTGAAATATTTTTCAGATCGCTCGTCAAATGATGGGAGTTGCCATTTTAGGTGACTCGCCCGGTATAAAGTCGATTTCTACGATTACATTTAGAAATTATTATATGAATTTGATACTTGGAATGAACTGAGACTAGAATTTTTACCGAGATCAGATAGGCTCAACGAAATTTAATATTACAGTTTCAAATGAGCGTACTGTTTAATTCTCGACAATCTACAAACAATACAACAAATGTAACACAATTATCTGGGGAGAGAATGAATTAAAGATCGACTTACGGTCAATTGTTGCCTGGTTTCCTGAACGACTCGCTAGAATTAATTTCAGTACAGTGTACAGTGTAAGATTTGCAGATTAAACGCGACCTGTTAATTTGTCCCAAATTTGCGTGTGTGCTTTTTTTTAAAAAAAAATTATATCGTGGCCGCTACGTTAATTTACATAATATAATAATATAATAGAATCTGTCAGACGTAGGCTGCTGCTATCGCATAATATGCAAATAAAGAAAAATAAGGCAACTTTAATACATTCTACTTTTAGACGGAAATCTAAAATAAATTGTGAATAGAGACGATGACGATAACAACAATAATATTCATAATCGGCAAAAGTCTCGTCGAAAATTAAAGCCTCTTTCGTCGACTGTCACGATTAAATTTGACAAATTGTAAACTCTCAACAGTTGTAAATATATTGAAATGTCAGGCAATTCGTACAAAATCGTCTTAATTTTATATATTCTAGGCATCTCTTAGTTTATCAGTACTAAACAGTCGTATAAAATTAGCATTTTTCCACATCTTTTCAAATTACACAAACTCGATAAAAGACGAGTTAATTTTTATGGGAATACGGAAAGTGTTCGTCCCATAAAATTAAATAGAATACATTTATTTAAAATTGCGATGATCTCTAAAATATAAATTCTGTCCATTCAAACTCCATTTAATTTAATTCGATTTAATTCAATTTCCCCACGAATTTCATTGGCTATTTGAAAATTATTTGTTTAAAATTTTGATGAAATATTTTCCCTCCGTCTAAATAAATAATTTATGTTAACCAAATGCCGACAAAACGACAACGTATTGCCATTGATATACTGACAATAACTACCCTCCTACATGGATCCAAGCGATTTACATTGTTTTTGTTGAAATGTTCATTATATTTTCATTGTTCGATATTCGCATAATTCCAAATGGAATCCCAAAATTTTCATTATAACGGAAAATATCGATAATAAAATAGATTACTTCGATTAGTGGGTGGAATACAAAGTAAAATGGTGGATGCGCCGGGTGGATTTTTTGCCAAAACCCCCCTCAATTACTATAAATAGAAACGTTTTATAGATAAAAATTTTGTACTGCTTCTCATCATCCTACACAACGTAGGATAGACGGAATTTTCTAGTATTGTTACATAGTGGGATGATATAAATTCAAAACAACTTGGAATAGATTCGTTTGAATGTCGCATATAAAATTTCCATTCCTATCAAAATACGTGACACATGATGTCACATGTGACGGTTGTGTCTTGGACGTGATTTATATGCACTAAGATATCCAGCTTCGTATTAAAACGTTTTTTAAAATCACCACACTCTTTCTTACCCGTACAATTCAATCTCATTTATAACGTTTCTTGTTGCTTGAATATTTTTCTATCAAGATGATAGAGGCGACGAATCGAAATTGATCGAGCGCATTCAATACAAAATCATTTATGTTTATTTTAATAGAAACAACGCAATTAATTCAACTCGACTCTGGGTGGAGAGGTGATAAAAATTTTCACAGCACACTTATGTGTTGTGTACAGTAACCTAATTTGGCAACTTGACGAAAATACAAAATTATATTTTCATTCAAAATTCGTACAGATATAAAGTTTTACAAGAAGAATGAATGTAGACGAGAAGATTCGCAACCCAGAGACGGTGACGTCGCCGCCTCCTTTCAGAACGAAAAAAGTAGGTAGGACAACACATCTCGGTTTTAATATTATTGAGATGGTTGGAAGTTTCAACAGCTAAAATCCTATTATTTATTCTGGAAAGTGTCTCAACTTTAACAACATTAACATTTCTACATTCACACTTCTTTTCGTTTCTAATGCTATTAAAAACAATCAATTTTTTGCCTCTCTATATAAACATTTGCGACATTCTCGTTCAATAACAGCCGATATCTATAGAGGCGAGGCGAAATAAAGGAAGAAAACTTGTTGTGATTCTTTAAAAATTCGAATAAAAACGCTCACAATCAGTTACATTGCAATTATTGTTGATTTTGAAACAGTGATACAGATCAAGTCCCACAAACATTGTTCATGTTTGTGAGATAATTGCTCCGACATTGTGGTCATATTGATGGTATAACAAGCTGCTTTTCGAGTTGATTGTCGAAATGTGTTTGACAGGTTGAGTAAGAATTTTGAGTTTGTGTGAAATATGAGACTTTTACGTACGAAATACGAATATTATATATTATTTATTTTCAACATCATATTTCTTGGTAATATATCGCAAAATCGATAAGAGAATGACGAATAATTTTCTATATTTTCATCAAAATATTACCTACATTTACATTAAATGAAATATTATCATTCACTTTGTTGAGAAACAATGTGACAATCTAATGCTTTTTTTCAACATCAACACAAATGATATGCTTTTCTATAACGGGATTATATCATTTATCACACAAATGCCAACCGTTGAAAGTGTATTGATAATATTACATTAAAGATATTAGTGTAAATAAATGATACTGATGCTGATAACGAAATTACTAACCCGTTTCAAAACTTGTATTTCCAGAAGAAACTTATATTTATAATTAAAACACTCAACTCAAACAACATCAGAAATCTTATTTCAGATCCAAATAAAGCAAATATTTACAGTAATCTACCGTTAAGTAAATAATTATGCCTTCGAGAGATTACTATCAACTACATCGATAAAAATAAAAATATCCATCAAATCTGGATTAAGCGCAAAATTCATACAAATAGGACATTTTAAATGTAAAACTGTTATTTTAAATGTAAAACCGATTATATACAATATTCAATTATTGATAGCTTAAAGCAAAATTTGAATAATTTACACACATGGTGGAATTCATCACACCTACAACTTTAGTGTGAAGTACAGACCACTTTTAATAAATATACAGTTAAATAATCTGTGATATAAAAGAAAACTGATATATAAAATTGAAATATCAATTCATGTTAACTTTACTACGAGAAAAATTCTACAATAATCGTATAGGAAGAAAGATTACGTTGACAATAAATTAAATTTGCCGCTATTCAACAGCTGAAATTTCATGAATTTGCATAATTTGATTGGTTGATGAAATCTTATTAGAAGAAGTACTACTAGATGTCACCACTACGTAGAAAAAAATGCGCAAGCTTCAAGATGAGAAAATCTAATTGTAGGTTGCCAAATTGAACAAAAACACCTTATATTCAAAATTCTAATATAATTAATTGTCAACATTTTCAATTTATTAATTTGTAAACAAAATTATCCAATCTATTTGCTTGCTACAAAACTTTTCGAGTGTCTTTACTATTTTTTGTTCGGAAAGCTTGCAAGTAAATCTGGCAATGCAGCTCAGACTCAGATCTAACCTAGAAATCCGGCGTATTGAAAATGTGTTAAAATTAGGTTATGTCTTAGTGTGTTTTTATTCTATTGAACGTGTGTTTTAGCAGTTAAAATGGGTTTAACACGAGAATATTTACGTTATATTCCTACTGGAAATTTTAATATAATCACCAGTCTACAGTGTAACGTAAAATTTGTGACTTTAGAGAATCAAGAAGGTCGATATGTGGCCGTCGGTGGTTGCGAGAATATAATCATTTGGGACTTGCGTTTAGGTGAAAAAGTAACATCAGTCGTTTTCTCTATTGATTTACGATTGTTAGTATTAATATTTGTTTGTAGGCACAAGTTTTACCTGGTGAAAAATCGGTTGCTACCGCCCTATGTGCCAGTCCAAATAAACGACATCTAGCCGCCGGTTATGCTGATGGTAATGTCCAAGTGTTTGATTTAAGATCAGCCGAGGTGGTGTGTGTATTTGCCGGACATCGAGCTGAAATAACAGCACTAGCATTTGATAGTTACGGACATAAACTAGCTTCAGGATCTAAAGTAAAATTAATCTAAAAATTGATCGATTATTCGGATAATTATTCTAAAAACTTACAGGACACTGACGTGATCGTTTGGGATACTGTATCTGAGAGCGGTTTGTGTCGGTTATCAGGCCATCGTGGACCAATTACGCAATTAACATTCATGCAACAACAACCAGTTTTATTGTCATCATCGAAAGATACTTTTGTGAAATTTTGGGACTTGGATACACAACATTGTTTCAAAACTTTAGTTGGACATAGAACTGAAGTATCTATTTGTACAATTTAAAGAGAATTTTCGTTAAATCTTCATGAAAATTTCAGGTTTGGAGTATGGTTTTGATGAAAGATGATCGCTATTTAATTACCGGTAGTGGAGATGCGGAATTACGTGTCTGGAAGTTAACGCAACGAGATTTAGATGCGGAAAATAAAAGTACCGTAGAACATCTTGCTTCAACGTTAGAATTGCTTGATTTACACGAATCGGATGATCCTACTGTAATTTTTATAAATTTTTCATTTATTATTTTATTGAGGGAAAAAAATTGAAATTTCAGCACCCATTGCAGTGTTTTAAAGTTGGTTCATTACTACGTGCCGGTAAAGGTAGAGTGGTATCAATGACGTGTGATGGTAGTGGTCAAATTATCAGCTGTCATGGTACTGACCCATTATTGGAATTGTTTTATTTCTGTACGGATGATGAGGCTCAAGTTCGTTTAAAAAAACGACTGAAAAAAGAACGTAAAAAAGTCAAACAAATGTAAGAATAATACATTTGTCTATTTTGCGTCTATAATAGCATTGTTAAGTTAACAAAAGGAGTACTTTAATACTTGTTAACGCACTCCTTTTGGCAGCTGTGATTGGTGTTACGCTAAACAAACGTCAACATCAAAGATATTATACTTACTAGATTGCTAATATGCTATGTTTCCTATTGTAATAGGTAGTAACAAGTTTTAGATGACCTCGACAGTTTATCTTACTCTTTTCAACTAACTACGTACCGCCGTCTGTCCTTCTATTTGGTTGTCTTGGCGCGCGTCTAATGTAGGAAAATAATTAGATATTTTGGTAAATGGTGGCTACAAATTTTTACTCACATTAGCAGTCTATACTATAATATAACCTCAAATTATTTTGTGTTTTTATTTATTTGTTCTCGTTAAATGAACAATTATTATAAATGTTAACGACTACATGAGACGTATCGCTAGAATTTACTGTAATCCCAGCTACGTTATTTGTTGGTACAAAATTTTGTTTTAATTTATTATTTATTATTGCCACTCACATTTGTGGTGGTTCTTAAATGTAAATCTTTCGGGGAAGTTCAGAAGAAAAAACAATTGAACAATTATAAAATGTCGCGCTGGTTAATACCAACTATCGCAAAATTCCCTACATTTCAATAGATTCATTTTTTTATCAAAAGGGGTGCAAAATAGAAAAAATAGTATAAAAAAACTCGTTCCAGAAGTCAATTCCTGCACTCGACCATTAAAAAATTCTCGTTAGTGCGCTCATTTTTTAAACTTGGTGCAGGAATTGTCAACTTCTGAAACTCCTTTTTTAATACACTATTTTGTTTATTGTAATTCAATTTTGCTTAAATTTTTAGCCAAGAAACCGATGAGAATCCACAAATTACTGAAACTACCGAATTGTGTTTAGCGGATGAAGTGAAACGATTAAATTCAATCAAATTATCAGAGAAACCAAAATCCTTAGATTTAGTTCTTGGTAATGGTGGTGAATTAAGAATTGCTACAAATCTTTCGAATAATATCTTGGAATTATATTCGATTCAAACAAATATTAAAGGTGCTGAATCGAAATGTTTACGATCGATAACTAATCACGGTCATCATAGTGAAGTACGTTCAGTTAGTTTCAGTAATGATAATTTGGTTATTGCTTCTGGTAGTGGAGAATCTGTAAAAATATGGAATCGACCTTCACAAGCATGTCTAAGAACTATAACTACCGGGTATATTTTGTATATTTTTATTTAAATTTAAAATTAATTATTTATAATTAACAGTTATGTTATATCGATGGCTTTTGTACCTGGTGATCGTCATGTTTTGGTTGGTCTAAAATCTGGAACACTTTTAATCATCGATATTTCAGTTGGTGATATTTTAGAAGAAATTCCTGCACATACTACAGAATTATGGTCGATTTGTATTACTCCAGATAATGTAGATTTACTGTAGATTTATTTTAAATGAACAAAAATAATAATAATTGATCGTTTTTAGAGAGGCTGTGTAACCGGTGGTGGTGACCGTACGGTGAAATTTTGGCAATTCGAACTAATTTCCGATGAGAAAAGTGATAGTAAAGCAAAAGTCTTATCGTTACTCCATTTGAAAACATTGAAATTGGACGATAGTGTCCTTAATGTTAAATTATCACCAAATGGTAAATTTGTAGCTGCTGCATTACTCGATTCTACCGTTAAAATTTTCTTTGTTGACAGTTTTAAGGTAATAAAAATTTTAAAATATCAATTTTATTATTAATTCATTATAAAATTACAGTTTTATTTATCATTGTACGGTCATAAATTGCCAGTTTTATGTATGGATATTTCATCAGATTCTTCATTGATTGCGACCGGTTCAGCTGATCGAAATGTTAAAATATGGGGTATGGATTTCGGCGATTGTCATAAAAGTATTTTTGCACATGATGATTCAATTACTGGTTTACAATTTGTACCGAAAACACATTATTTTTTCACATGTGGTAAAGATGGTAAAATTAAACAATGGGATGGTGACAGTTTTGATAAAATCATCACATTACAGGTAATTATTCTTATTAATACCGCCCTGTTGCTCTAAAAGTAGATGATTCGTATGAAACTCCATTAGTTGGCAAGCGATTTGAAAAATATTTCCGTATTTATAGGAGGCTACCTAGAGATCTTTTTAGCAAAAGTAGAACCTCGTAGCTCATTTGGAAGCTGATTAAAAATCGCTCGTTTCTGATGATGTCGCGATATTTATAAACGAGTTATACAGGTTAAACGATTCGGGGACCTTTCCAACATTGATTTTATATTTTTCTCCATTTTATTCCGCAGCGGGAGAAAATGTTTCGCACTTTATGTAGAATACAATAGAGAAAAACGAAAAAAAAAAATGTAGGGAGAGTCCACGAGTCATTCTTAGTCGTTTTGCGTGTTCAGCTCGTTTTTCAAAATCATGACTTTACCCAAAACGAACATTTTTGACCAACTTACAAGTGAACTACGAGGTTCTAATTGTGTTACACACCCTCCAATAAAACCTTGAAATATGTTTCAGGTCGCTGACCACTTAATAGAAGTTTAATACGAATAGTCTCCTTTTAGATCAACAGAGCGGTATATTTAATTTTTGTTTATAAATCGTCAATTTAGGGGCATGCAGGAGAAGCTTGGTCGTTGGCTGTAAGTCCAAATGGACAATTTGTAGTTTCTAGTGGATCAGATCGTGTGTTGCGCTTATACGAAAAAACCGATCAACCGTTAGTCCTGGAAGATGAACAGGAAGAGGAAAGGGAGCAATTAGAGGCTCTAGCTACTGGTGAACAGACTGTAGTTCCAGGACAACCGGGTTTGAATTTACCCACAAAAAAAACTGTCGGTAGTGAAAGAGCTGTAAGTATTGCCAATCATATTGTAAAACTTTTATTTTTAATTTAATAATTTGCAGGCTGAGAGTATTTTAGAATGTTTGGAAGTTTGTGAAAAATATCGTGAACAATTAGCTGAACATGAAGCATTACAGGCAGCTTCTAGTAAAACATTACCATTACCACCACCGCCATTATTGATGCAAGCGCTGAATGTTTCAACACCTGATGATTTTCTATTGGAAACAATAAAACGAATCCGATCGAGTGATTTAGAAGAAGCCCTTTTACTATTACCGTTCTCATCAGTTTGTGAAGTATTGAAAGTTTTACCGACTTTAATTACTAGAGGCGATCATGTGGAATTAATGTGTAAAATTTCTGTGTTTCTATTGAGATTACATCACGCTCCAATTGTAGCAAATCAGAGTTTATTAAATACTTTAAAACAAATACAAAAGTTGGCATTTGATAAAATGCAAGAATTGAGAGTAAGTTGAATATAATTTTTTTGGTTATTTAAATTTTAATTTTATTAATTTAAAAAAGGATATGGTGGGTTATAATTTGTACGGGATGCAGTTTATTCAGGGACAAATTGAAGCAACAGAAGGTGTGCAGTTGTTCCGGGACACCACAATGGAGAAAAAGAAGAGTGATAAAAGGAAAAAACAACGGCAGAATCTAAAAAGATCCATTATGGTTCTAACAAGTTAATTATTTTAATTGGTAATGAAAGACAAAAAAAATGAAACATTGAACAAAAATTGGCGTGTTTTATTACAGATTTTATTTAAATTCATTACATTATGTGAAAGTAATAAACAAGTATTCTAACATTTGTTCAAAATTATATACAGAATATTTAGACAAAAATAATTAAAAAAATAATTAACGCCAAATTAAAACTACGTTGCCACTGCAGCGTAGGAATATGGATTCTAATAATACAGAGGAGACAAGAGGGAGAGAAAAAAGTAATTATTAATATATTAATGATATTAATACTTTAAGTCTGACAATATATGCCCCTTGCAGCCTAAAATACAGAATAACAATGATTTCGAGAGCGAATTAAGAAGTATAAATAATTTAAAAAGCGAGCGTTAAAGGAGGGAGGGTTATAAATATTTTAATAATAATAATAATAATAATGTACATAATAATGAAAGAGAACAATCAAAATTGGACTGCAAGGAACATATTACGTGAGCTTTGGTTTGGAGCGTAAATTAATATTTACGAATATAATATAAACAACTGGCAAAACACTTTTTGGCCTAATACCGAAAATACAAATAATACGAGAAAATATATAGACAAAAATTGATTAGGAAACAGATAGTCTTATTATTAGATCACTTAATTTAAAATCTACACATGGATATTTGTAATTTCGGTATGAAACATACTCTAGTATCAGTTTTTTTTCTTCTAAATTTTCAATTCTAAAATATTACAAAAAAAATTGCTTATTTATTATTTTAATAAGTTAGGAACCAAGTGCTTATATAAATACTCAACTTACTCACTATTATTGCCAATAATTTTGAATGGCGGCACATTCATTTATTGGAATAAATTTTAATGCATATCTACAATTTATACAACAGATTACAAATTTAATTTACGGTGTTTCTCATTATAAATATTATTATTGATAGTGTGTTTGTAAATATTCACTAGAACAAACAAAAAAAAAACATCATCGCCTGAGTTACTTTAATTTGGTGTAAGAACATATGTGTAATAATTAATAATAATAATAATAATAATAATAATAATAGTTACAATAATATAATATAATAAATGATTGGCTAGCTGCTTGCAAAATATCCAGCGACCTGTTGAAATCTCACTAAGGTAAATTCGGAAGAATCTCTCAATGAGAGATTACTTATCAGTAAGCTTTACAAAGACAAGGAAAAAAAATCAACAATCTTAACAAATAACAACAGGTGCCACAGGGTTCTGTATGGACGTATATAATCAATAAGGGGAATGTGTAAATTATTCAACAAAATAAAAAAAGGACAATAATTTAAAAAAAAATCTGCACAAATATCAAAAAGAAACGTACATAAATGTGTGTGTGTGTGTGTTTTTTATACAAATTAGTTTCATTAAAATACCTTAGCGAGGTACCTATTTACACTTTTTAAATAATAACTTAATAATAATTTAAAGTTCAGACTTACAAATATCAGACTTGCTGTACAAATTACACTGTTCAACTACACAATTCTGTTCGTTTATTATATACGAATTGATGACGATTATTAATAGATAAGGGACGAAACAGTGTAAAAATTAAATCACCAAATATTCAACTGTTGTTCATTTTCAAATAGAAGAGATTGTGTCAATACTGCTAGAACCTCACAATTTAAATTGTAGAGAAAATAAAAGTGTTTGTCAAAAATCGATAATCACCGAAATGAGAGAGAAAAAAGCTAGAAAACCGGAACAGACTACTAATGATAGTAGTGAAAGTTGATTGTATTGAAATCTATCAATTTTAGATTTGCCATTTAGTTTATTTTTATAACACATTGCCAAAGTATTGACAAACAACTTGCATAAAAGCTGCACTTTCTGTATATAAATACAAATAATAGTAATAATAATAATTAGGATAATATGAAATAAAAAAATAAGTTAATAATAATAATAATAATCGCAAAGCTGCATATAACAAGTGCTACTCACTTTTCTTCTTTTATTTTGTTTTGTTTTATTTTTATTTTTTTGTGTATATTTAACCATTTTTATACAGGATATAAATTGAGTGTCTAATTTTGCTTTTCAAAATTACACAATTAAAGCCGACATCACTGTTAATTTTAAATAGCAGTCTTAATTTGGCGAATTATGCACTGCACACATCACGATCGACGACGGGTGTCGGTGCATAGCGCTGCTGTTGTTGGTGTTGTTGACGATGTTGTTGTTGATGTTGCTGTTGTGATCGAATCATGAGCCAATTAGCCTCTTTAGAATCACCAGCTCCCTCCTGTATACCAACAGGAACATCAATATGTGGACTTGTCCGCCATCGTGTACCAAATGTTGGTGTATTATTTAATGGTGCATTACGACCATCCACACTATCCAACCCTGTACGAGTTGATTTTGTGCGACGTTTATAATTTAAATATACAACAATGCACAATATCACCACTAGAAAAACGGCTATTGTTGCCCCACCGGCTATACTAGCTGTTTCCAACATGAACCTTCGTTGTGACGCTATTTTGTAATTAGAAAATAACATTTGTTGAAGCAATCGATTTTTGATAAAATTCAATGAAAATGATAAACTTACGTAAATATGAACCGTCCAAATCTTTATATTCACATCTAGGACCCATATAACCTTCTGCGCACCTAAAAAATGCATATAAATTATTATTAAATATCGATCAGTTCAAAAATTATGAACAAATATTTATATTAATGATTTTCGATTAACTATTCATCATTCCAATGTCGAACAAAATCTATATACATTATTCATACTGTTATTACCAGAAAATATATTTTGTGTAAAATCGATCTTTTATTAATTACAAAAAAAAATCCGTATTTCCTTCTGACAAGGAAGAAAGTTGAAAGCGGTCAAAATGAATAAATCATTTCTTCAATACTATTCTTGCATAACATCACGTGTCTTGTTTTTATTCTTTACTACTCTGTTTCTCGTTAACAACACTCTAAATCGATACAATATAGCTACCCCGTCTTTAAAATCAAACAAGGGAGGTTCATCATTTTTGCCTTCGTTTTTTTATTATAATTATTATACCAACATACTGTACAGTAAGATGAGTAAATTGCCACAACAAATAAAAATTATGCAACAACAATATTGACAATACTTACTCGCAATTGTATAGAAGAGAATCGCCAATTTTGACGGTGAAGCACGTCGCTCCGTTAAGGCAGTACCAGGCCGCATATGCCGGCGGACATTGGTACGTGTGGAATGTGATGTTAGGCCGTGGAGTCGGTGCTGGAGGCCTCGGTTTCGGTGTGGTGCGTGACGAACACGCATCTGAAAAGACAACAACCAAAAAAAAAACTATAATAAACATTTGCAAATTTTCAACACATATTTATAATAGATCAAAAATAGGGGGTGGGTTTTTTTTTGTGTCCGGAAACAAATATATCGTCAAATAATCAATTTTCAATTTCGTATTTCTGAAAAGTGTAAAAAAACAGCAGATGCGGATCAAATCCACTAATCCACCACTACATTTAGTATATTGTATTCTATTGAGAAAAAAACATTATAATGGAATGGTAGATAATAACAATTAAATGATTAATAGTACGCTAATTCCGTACAATTTCGATTAATAGAGATCAATATTCTTTATAATTGATGTATCTAAATGCGAGTCGTCAATTTGGTCGAAAATCGAAAGTTATTAGTCTGTTACGTGTTACGAACTACCCTCCAACATACGTCAATTAAAATTAACGATCAGATTAAAGTACCTAATCCAGTTTGAGGATGAATAGATCCCAGAAATGAACGAGTATACAACAATAGCAATATATTCAAATTAATTTTGTTATAAACAGGGGAAAAATTTAATTAGTATCAATAATAAGCGATGAAAGAGAAAAACCAGAGAGGAACATTATCAATTCTGTAATAATAAAAGTAATAAAACATCATTGGAACATTAAAATAGATGTGCACCCTCCAATAAAATAGTTTGGCACTTTGGTATTAGACGGTGATTTGTGAGAGAGTCGATTAATTTAACAGCTCACTACCTGGCCACAGCCTCTTCACTGGATTCTCTATACATGGTGAAATCGAATTGCCTTTAAATCTATAAACCACGTGTAGGGCCCGAAAAACTGAACCAATAATATATTAGGGGGTCAATAAGGCCCAGTTTTCGTGAAAAGGGGGGTTGAAAATATCTCCAACATTCTTAGGGCCACAGAAAACAAGCAACGTTATCGATAGTTTATAATAAAACGTGCTGTACTTATATTAGATAGATAGGTCAGTAAGACTTGCGTGGGTAGTTCAATGGACATCCGAAATGTGTTTTACATTTGCTTTATTATCAACAAACATAATGAATACCCCTCGGATGAGATCAATCAACGTTCAGTATGGGAAGCTACAGGCGCAATTCGGGAATTGCTGAAACGTGTAGCTTTGTGTGGAACAGGGAAAGAAGGCATTTTGAACAATTTTGCTAGTGTTTTTGGTATTCATTTTTATAGCTTTCAGTCAAATGTGTTGTGTGTATGTTCAATAAGTAAGTTAGTAAGACTTGCGCGGGCAGTTCAGTGGAAATCCTAGATATGTTATACTGACATCCATCTGTTTTCTTATCAACTTTTAATAACAACTTTACGGTAGGTTAGCATTTAACTAGCGACTATCAAACAATAGTTGCAATTTTGGTCAATTTTAGCCAATTTTTTTTTGTTTTTGACCCTTCAAAATATATTAATTGTATACTTCAAGCCTGGATATAGTGAAGATGACTTTCTAGTCAAATTATTTTATTATATGATCTAAAAATTATTCATAATAGTAAGGCAATCATTTACTTGCACTTTCGTTCTCTCGTTCAGTAAAACTTGTAAATTATTCAGTTGCTAATGTAACTGCAGTGTACATAATAATTTGACTTAAAGGTCATCTTCACTACTTCCAATCCACACTGTTTTTATCGAACTAATACCTGTCGGTATTTTTTTTTCGAAAGTTCAGTTGTACATATTAATATTAATAAAAATCCTTATTTGAGGTTCAATGTTTCTTATTTGTTAAAGCCTAGTAAAGAGGCCCACCTACTCCTTTTTAACACAAGCCCACCTGCGTCAATTTTTGCCTCGATAAAACGACTCGACAGTAGTAAGGTTTGAGTATTTAAAGACAATTCGATTTCACCCTGTATAAACTTTCACACATATCTACACACACTTACACATACGTAACAGATATTTAGATACACCACCGCGACGGCGTCCATTGGAATGTGCTCTTTTAACGATGGACTATACAACAGTCCAATCGATTTTAATTAAAATAAATCACAAAGAAATCATTTATTACAGTGTTGTTTAATTTTTATAATGAAATTTTGGAAATTTTCATATGGAATTCTCAAAATTTTCAATAGTTATTTATTACGTTTACTCTTGAAACTATCTATGAACAAATCAACAGATAAATTTCACATTAAGATAGCGGAAATTGGTAGTACTTCAAAAACATTAACACTGATTTACTATACCTAATCTGTAACTAATTTTTAAAACAAGCATTTCCAAGAACAAATAATTCAGGTAGAAAGTCCGATCTATCTATAGAGATATTCCAGAGTAATTCCAAAACAAAACAGTTTGTAAATTATGGAAAATACTTAAAAAACTATTAACGTTTACAAACATTTCTGTGTAAACTATAATTTGAAAATTCTATTCTAAATGAAAAAGTGTCTATTTGTTAAAGGAAAACCCTTAATTTCGTTTATTTATTAAAAATAACAGATGTTGTAATATTAGTTCAAAAAACAAAACAGATTTCCTCAACGATTGTATGCATCAGATACATAAAAGTGATAAAAATGCGACCTTGCATGTGTGACAATAACGCTTATTACAAACACTTGTCGGTATTACACAATTGCGGTTGTTTTAATTATAATAATTTTTATAACGCCAATGCGGCACGTGTATACACATTTATTTATTTATAAACAACACAATATAGGTAGCCATATGTCTTTTATAATATCAAGACAAGAAGGTAAAATAAAATAGTATCAAATTAACAATGTTATATGTCTATTTTACTATAGTCTCGCTTATGATGAGATAGCGCAAACCATATGGCACCCTCCTAAGTAACCCAAAAAAAAAACACCACGGTTTAGAATAACCTATAGAATTATTTGGATGATATATCAGAAAAGAACCAAAATCGACATACCTTTTGTAAATATACCAATTGGAGTACCAATTCGAATAGTCGACCACCGGTCATTTGACAAAATACCAATTCCCCCTGATAAAAACCCTATATACATATACGTGTATGTATGTATATACTGAAAATAACAACCCTCCTTCTTCTATACTATTATATATTTATGTATACAAAACTTTTCCAATAAGTTCGATGAAAAGATTTGGTCATTGCCTAGATTAATGGATCAATCGTTACTAGACCGGTAGGGTAGTTTCTCAATTGTGATGGGTATCGGAAAATAGAGGGCGGATTATAGCTTGTTTCTTATACACAAGGGATAGGATACACATACATACATGCATACAAAACAACCGTAAAATGATTGTAACGATTGATACAAGAGAACTGTGGTCGGTCTTGTATAGTACGGGAATGAAATTATTTACGCACAAACACACAGAAATATTGTATGGAGGCCAATTTCGTAAGTTAATGTTTAATGAGAGGTAATTTCGTTAGAAAATTTGTTATATGTATTAGAAACTAAATTCAAGTTACTGTACGAATATCAACCCCCAAAAGTTTGTTGATTGAATACATGTTCAAAATGGCGACATAAATTTTTTAGTAGACTTCAAACGTGAAATTTAATTTATTTACTATTAAAAATACACAGATTTTCTTTCACTAGAAACAATTCTCATTTATAAAATACTCAAAATTACATCATAATTACATAAACACAATTAACAAATAACTAATTGTGTTATATTTTATTTATATTACGAAATAATAAGAACCGAAAATTTGTACAGTCATTGTTAATACCGATTTTAATTCAATTAAACTGTGAGTAAATGTATGAATTTATATAAAAATAAAATAGAAAGGAATCGAGAAAACTTTTAAAAGGGAAAAAGTTTATTAAATTCATTGTAGGCAGTGACGTAGCTAGAAATTTGGGCCCCTTGGGCAAAACTTGATATAAATTGCTCATTTAACACTATTATTTAGCGATTGATTCGAAAAATACTTCAACAATTTTTCGGGTAATCCCTTTTAGTAAAATTACAACACTTTAAACAAGTAATTGTAAGAATAACTCAACGATCCTCCCAATCTTCATTGTTTGTTTTTGTTTTTTACCACCACTGTATTCTGCAACAAGTGTTAATGTTTTGGATTTTTTTCTAGAAGGCAAGAAAAGAAAACCCCATGTTGGACAAGTCTTAGAATCAGCCTTAGTCGGTTTATCCGTGTGTAGCTTGTTTTTTTCCAAATCGCGACATTGTAAAAAACGAGAGCTTCTCAGCCGACTTCTAAATAAGCTACGGGGCTTTAATTTTGCTAAAATGTTCTCCAGGGACTACCCTATAAATTTTTAAAATATGATACGAGTCGCTCTATTATTTTGGTGGAAACAGCCAAATTAAATATTCCTAGTCAGGACATTTTGTATATGTTCCAGACTCAAAATAGTGATGTAAGTCAGAAAATTTTATGACGAGCTTCGATAAAGGAGCTTGTCTGCTGCAATTACCAGCAGCAGCACTAGGATTATTTACAACTACTACCAGATGTAGGTGAAAGGTGCCTTTGTAGGAAAAAAGGAATAGTAATTGTAAATAATTCTAGTGCTAGGATTGGTAATTGTAACGTATAAGTTTCATTGTCGAACTTCGTCGTAAAATATTGTTACCTAAGTCATTTTACTACTTTGAGTCTTCAACAATATAGATATAATACTCAAAAATCAAATAGTAATGGGCCTATAGCCATTGCCTAATCTTAGTTGTACAGAAAGGGGTGAATTTAACAATGTCGATGATTTTTATATTATTTATCAATTGTGTTGTTTCATATATGTTTACTGTTGAATGCATCTTTGATTATCATCTTGTATTTGATAAATTGACGTCTTCTTTTTCTATACCCGTAGTAACCTTCTCTTTTTGTTGGCTATTTAAGAAAAATCAGCAAACACCCGCCGACCACCTGTGATGAAATTTTACAAATACTATTGTATATACAACACCCACAACCACCTTCTTTCTTGTGTATTTTTTCTACTTCTTTTTCTAGTCAGATTCCGACCGAAATTTTGTGTTTTGCCGGTCTACAATTATCAAAAACCAATGACAAACATTGATGTACTAATCGGGTGGGCTTATATGGACCTGTGTTTGTGTAGACAGGATAATTTCATAGTACCCGGCCGTAACATATCATCGACTAATTTTTTCCTCTTTCTTAATATTTCTCTTCTTTTTTTTTTGTTTTCACTTTTATATTTCAATTTTTCGTCGATCTTCAATCAATGCCGACAAATTTACAATATAACTTGAATACTTTATGTATTTATTCGGCTACCATCATCATTATTATCATCAAATCATATACTGAAACTACTGATGTAGAGATATACGGTAAATCTATGGTGTGATTAAAGACTGCTGTTTTTTTTACTGTGTATTTTTTATATCTATATGTGTATGAGTGTGTGTTGGGCAGCTCGTTTCGGTCAAACCAAATTACTTGCCAACTCTCGTCGATAATAAATGGTTGTTGAGAGTGGTTTTGCCCTCATCTAGATTCGATTATCAAAGAGATTACCGACGTAGTATACGTACGGGTGGTAACAAATTTTATCAACAAATATTTTAATAAAACCGCCCTCAATAACCTGTGCTAATCACAAGATAATTTACTGTGTGTATGTGTCTCTGTGTTTATATGAATACAAAATTAATCAACAAGTGATAAACAATATCTACTATTTTGGTAATACATTGAAATAGAGACCACCAAGATCGCCTCAGTCGGTCAGAATCAAACAAGATGAAATATCGCGTGATAAATAAAATACAACCGCGTCTGACACACACAAACTTTATCCAAAATGAAAGTGAAGAACTAGGAGAGACACTAGTAAAAGAATAAAACAAATAGATACAACATAGAATGAATTGTTGTTTGTTACCTATATATCCTTGTTATATCTATACCTAATGTCCATACATGAATGTGTGGTGTTTTTAACTAGGACCACCTACAATTGCACCGTCGGAATTTGATTATAAATCCAGATTCGCTCTAATTATTTAACAATAGTCACGCACAAATTACAGGGGCAACCGCTAAGAAATAAAAATGAAGTAGCTTTCTATCTTGCTTTCTTTTAAAAATAGTTATACTTTTACAGTATTTTACAGTACTTCTTATTATTAAAATTGAATATGTATACATTACTACTGCTGCATTGTTAAAATTCAAAACGGAATACACTATTGACAATTTATGGATTTTGTACACCTTCTGCACTAATGCCGTTCCTTGAACAAGACGGCACCCATCTATTACAAAGGAAAACAGTCAAATTCGTGGTCTACGTTACTAGTCACGTTTGTGCCATAAAAGGTAAAGGCATCTTACCGTCACCGAATTGTTGGCTTTTATAAATTTGGAATTTTTATTGTGAATAATGGATTCACTTGAATACCCAATTTGTTTCTACTACTCTCTATTGTATTTAATAACATTTTATTAAAAGAATAATTTATGAAATTCTTCATTCTAGCTATATACGTAATTTATGGCATTTGGGAGTTTAATTAATTTTACACTATGTATACTAGTGGTTAAACAAAAAATACGAAAATCTACAAGAAAACGAAAACAAAAACAGTTTTTACTCTCAATAGATCCAGATACGGACGTGAAAGAATGCAAGGAGGCGACATAGTCGCTGTTGGTGTCAAAGTCAACTGTCAGGATGGACAATTTAATCTCACCTTCTTCGAAATTTAGTGATGGTGCATTTTATTAAGACTACTTATGGTCGATACGAAAACAGAGATCTTCGGACTCCTCTCTGTTGACCACACCGAAACACGTTCGTACCTTTTTCTTTTTCATTCCTTTCATTATTATTTTTTTTATTATTATTCAACAACAATCAGTAACTTTGTGACATGATTCTTTGAAACGTGTATTTACACAATCGCTTCGCTTTTATATTACAATTCGATATGCGTACCTGTATTTTATATGATTTTACTTCCATTTTAAGACTAATCGAAAGACCACCATTATCGAAATTAAAGCTATTCCGATGTGGACATTTGTGAGGTCTCTGATCTTTTATTACAACAATTCAATCGGTTTATTTGAAAAAATAAATAAATAAATCAAATGATTTACAAGCTACCAACAAAAATCATATCAATCATGTATAATGAATGATATTACTGTATTATCGAATCATAGGAATCACTACAATAACAGTTAAAATACAATTATTAGAACGCGGGTGGTAATTGTCCAACACCGGGTGGCGTGAGAATATCACTGCTGGTGTGTTATCCGATGGCGGCGCTCTAATTTATAGCTCACTGTCAAAGCGATTGAAGGAGCACGATCGCCTCTCGTTCCTTATTAACTTTATTACCTGAGTCGTCCACATTAGCTTAACTTCTGACATTAACGATTTCAATAAACACGACCAATTCAATGTCTTATCAATTAATTAAAATTAACTTTCCTATAATTTAACAATTTTTTTCTATTTATTTCTTATGTAACTATACTGTAAATTGATGAAGAAATATCAATATCTTCAGTAAGGGTGTGGATACAAACAACAACAACAAGACTGTTGATCAACTCGTCACGATCAAGGATTCAAGAGTCAATTCATCTTTGCTTTGTAAAGATTCAACTAAACACTATCCATCGATCAATCAACAGGTAAAACGGACAAGATTAATAAACAGAGGCGATTCGTCACTGCTTCAAGATCTATGAAGAAACTGATGGTTGAATAGGCGGCAACTTTCAACATTGGTCCTTAATGAGTAGTCGCCGCCGTCGTCGCTCAGTCGTAATTCGTTATAAATGATAAAATCAACAAAGTCAGTGTGTCGGATGACATTTCGAAGGTGTTCTTGTTCTCTTCCAATAACGATTAACGTATAAGATACGATTTATAAGATTATATTAAACAAACAAATAAGTTCTTTTAGACTATGGACATTTATTTAATTATTGTGGTGAATCTGTTAATGCGATAAGACGATTTTAATTGAATTTTATTTATGTAGGTATATATATTGTATAATTGATCAAGAATTGGTTTTCAATTTGAGACAGGTGTGTAGGAAGAGCTATATGAGCATCTGACCGCCGGAAGGGGAAATGACGTGTACTTCGTAGCGCCGCCACCGTGACCACATAGAAGGAAGTATGTATGTGTTTTGTACAGTGATTTACCTGTAAAACATACAACAGTATGGACCAATGAACATATATTCACCCTCACTAAGCATCTCTGAAGCATTCAACCCTTACATTAACAGGAAATTTCCAATTTTAATCAACTGTCTCTATTTGTCACCATAATTTTCATATTATGATTTATTTATTAATAACCGATTAAACCACCATTCATTATTTTGTTCTTTTTTTTATCGTAAAACAATGCGGGTATTTTCCGTAATTTGTTTCGTTTCTTTATCATATAGCAGCTATTGGTTTCATTTTTTCCAATATTTTAGTAAATTATAAAATAATAATAATTTACAAGATTTATTTAGATAGTGACTTAAATCCTACAGAAGCCTCAAATTATACTTTTAGGGTTTCCATGCAGCAATAGCTTGAATGAGCCGATATAGTGATGGCAGCTCAATGACATTCCAACGCGTCTGTGTGTGTAATGTCGCGGGCAAGTCATTCATAAATGCAACCCGTCTGGTACACGGTAGCCTCGTCGCTTCCGGCGAGCCATGTGCTTTCAAATTGACAAATAGAAATACTCATTTCGATTTGTTAACCAAGGTCCAATCTTTATGATTCATTAAATACATCTTTTCATACTTCTACTAAACTAGTATTATTTTGATTTGAACAACAACAAAAAAGACGTCGAAAACCTTTAAAAAATTATAACTGGTTCATAAGTTGAGTTTGAAAATTATTTTACGTGTTGTTATCATTGAAATTTGTACAGTTGGCTCTTTTAAGCCTGGGTGTTTCTGCAACAGTTTAAGACGGTCATGATTCTAAATGCAGATCGTCGCCTAGTGAAATGCCGGACAGAGGCCGCTTAGTCTTCCGGCGTCGTGACTATTTCAAGCAAGGTCGTAGACGTCTAGACCGCGACGTCGACGTCTCGACGAATACAATCTGTATTTTGATGTATCAAAAATGCATACATGGAATTCTTAACAAACTGTACAAAGATAAAATCAAATCTAAATATCGATTATAATAAACTGTATTTGTATGTATAATTATGTATATCAACGGATAGATGTTTATTATCTGAAAACTTTACCGTTAAAATCTACCGGTAGTAGTGTACCAATACAGTATTTAATAAACAAATAATACGAATTTATTATTTAGTTTGTTTCGAAGCAAACTCACTGTCAGTCACTGGTTAATATACACAACATTGCTATTTTAAATTTATTTATCTAATGAATAGATCCCTGGTTTTTAGCCTCTGGTCTTTTACATTTTGTATATGAACAACGTATAGTCTTTCAAGAACTCACCTGAGAATATTTATTTAGGAAACCACGTGCAACTTGTTTATATAACTGCACTTGATTTTGATACGCTCTGCTCTTATTATTATTATTATTATTATTATAATTTTTAGTACATTACTATTACAACATCAAACTAACTCTTAATCACCAATTAAACGTTAAAGCCATGGAAAACTGACAAAAAAATGACATCCAACAATGAATTTTGAAGAATCAATTATTTATCCTACAATGCACGCAAAAGTGCAATTTAGATTAGTACCTACGGTGTTTGTTACATACTACCATAGAAAAAAAAACAATATTACAAATAATTGAAAATAATCATAAATTGGCTAACTTAATTATTAAATCATTATGACAACTTGATAGTATTATATTTAGTGCTTCTTTAAAATTAAAGAGATCAAAATTGCGCATTGTGTTTAACTAAATAAAGATCAACGTAGTTTATTCACATTTCCAGCACGTTAAAGAGACGGCATGTGAACATGGATCGTTATATTTGTGCATTATTCACATAACGTGTTTCATTATTCCAACTATACAAATATCTACAAATTTCTGTTTCAATGGCTAAATGAAGAATCAATCAATATTTACAGAAGAAGAAAAAAGTCTAATTGATCTTAACGCCACAAACTATCGTTACTTTATTTCATATTATCAAATAATAATAAAGCAATTTTTTCACTAAAACTAAAGAATAAAACTACTAGAGTATATCGACTACAACATTTTAAATTTCAAAATTAAAAGCCATGCAATGTACAATTCATATCTTTACATCGATCTCACCCAATTAATTTTGTGAATTACATTTTTTTAATATTTCCTTATTGCAGTATTTCCAAACACAATTAAACAACATATGAGCTTTATTTATATAAT